>CM044016.1:23697039-24007039 GCA_024085815.1 Flaveria linearis | reverse complement strand
GGACTTGTCACCTGATGATGTCAAGAAGGTTAAAGTTGATATTAAAGCATACAGTTTGCTTAGTATGGCTTTGCCTGAAGAGATATTAATCAGGTGTGAGAATTATAAAACAACAAATTCCTTGTGGAAGATTCTCCACACTCTCTGTGAAGGGAGTGATGAGATCCGAAGCATAAGGAAAGACACCCTCAGATCACAATATGAAACCTTTCATCATATTGAGAGTGAATCAATTCCTCAACAACTCCATAGATTTATGCAACTTGTTACTGAGATGAACATCTTGGAGTTGAAGTATACTACTGAGGAACTCAACAAGAAAATGCTCCACACTTTGCCTGAAAGTTGGAAGCAGACTGTATCCATGTTCAAGAACACCATAGATCTTAAGACAACTGGTCTGGATACTCTGGTTGCTAAAGTAGAAGCACTTGAAATGGATGAACAGTCAAGAAACAAGAGTGTGAGAACTCATGTCTCACCTTATCACTTCAAAGAAACCAAAAATGCTGGAAGTGCATTTATTTCAAATCATGATGGTGATAACTCTTGTACTTTGAGTGATGATGAAGAGGAAGTTACTTTCTATGCCTCCAAACCCACTAAGAAATCATCTCAAAGTAAGAACCAAAAAGAAAAGGAAGATCTGCTGAGAAAAGAGAGACTACAGCAACAACAAAATCTTCTCAACAAAACAATCAATCAAAACCAATAACTGTGATATTGGATTCTGAAGAACAAAAAGCAGCCTTTGCGGCTTTTAGTTCTAGCTTCCAAGCATATCTGGGAAGCTCACTTACATCAGCAAACATTTGCCAACAAGACTTGGAAGAACTGCCTCTTGATGTAGTGGAAGAGATGGATCTACAATGGCAAATGGCAATGATTGCTTACAGAGCTAAGCAATATCTGAGGGGAAACAAGAATCTGGCTGCAGCTAGTAAAACATCAAAGATTGGTGTTGACAAGTCCAAAGTCAGATGTTTCAAGTGTAATCTCTATGTACACTTCTCTAGAGAATGCTATCAACAATCATCTCAGCAGCATCAACATCAGCAGCACCAACAGCAGCAACATCAGCAATATCAACATCAGCAATCAACCTCTCAAAGATCTCTGCACAGACAACCTCAGCTGACAAATACATCCCCACCAGCCACAAATGAATCAGCAGGACTGAGCAATTCTAAGGAGTCAGGAGTGATCATACTTCAAGATGGAACATGTGACTGGAGTATGTATGAGAAGGAAGTCTTGGAAGAGAATCAAGCATTAATGGCACATATGGAAAACAAAGTTCGTCCTATGGCCAGAGAGGTAAAAGACAGGTTATGTTCATCAACATGTGTTGAGGAAGTTGAACGTTACAGAGTCCATGCTCAACAATGCTGACAAAGTAAAAGAAGCAATGATTTTGAATGAATCCCATTTAAGAGAATATAAACTATATCAAATCAAATTAGTTCTTTACAAAAGGATTTAGAAAAATATGTTTCTGAAAATTACAGCCTCAGAGCCCAAGTTGAGCATCTGACCACTTCTTTAACAAAATCCATGGCTGATCATGCATTACTGAAGTGAAACTTCAGAAGTTTCAACTATCATCTTAGCAATATGAGAAGTTGTTAAACTCTCATATTGAATCAAAGAACAGGTATGGGTTGAGTTATAATCCTGTTGCACCACCTATTAATGATAACTACACAACTTTACCTGAAACAATGACAAACACTTTGTCAAATCATTTTATGCCAAGCACGAAAATTGACATAAAAACAAGTCATATAAACATCAACAATGAAGCTGAGATGACTGAAACTGAATCTACTGAATCAAAATCACTTAAATATAATGACTCAGATTTTGATAATTGTGATGACCTGGATGATTCTGATGAACATGATACTGATCAACTGAACATTGGTAAGAATGTTCAAGTTGAAACTGGTCTTCCCAAAGTTCTTGAAGAATCAAAACTGCAGTATCCTCCAAAGCAATGAAACATGCTGAAGACTATCTGCAAAAGGATTGCTGAACTGAATGAAGGACTTCAAGAACTGAACCTTCACAAAGCTGATAACTGCGGATCAAGTGAGGAGGTACCTTTATCCCATTCAGATAAAGGTAAGAAGCAACAAACTTCAACCAAGCACAAGAAAAACTCAAATGTTGAAGATCTTCGGAAGGAAAAATCTGAAGAATCCGTAGAACATCTGCGGAAAGCAAAAACAGCCAAATCCGTAGAACATTTGCGGATGGGTAAAACAGCTGAATCCGTAGAGAAGCCACGCAAGAGTAAAGCCGAATCTACGGATGAGATCAAAAGGACTACCAACAAACATGCACAGAAAACGTTGATCAAACAACAAAAGGCAGCCAAAAGCAAACAAGAAACAGCTGATGATGCTCCTAGCAAAAGCAAGAAGAAATCAAGTGATCCATCAGGAAAGGAGTTAAAATCCAACAAGAACAAGAAAAAGAAGTCTGAATCTGAAGAAAATTCAGAAGATAAATATTGCAAATGGTGTGATTTGAAGAATCATAATACCGAAGAATGCTACTTCAGCAGCTATTGTTCCATATGCAATATGAATAATCATATGACTTCTGATTGCTACTTCAACAAACACTGTGCTATATGTGACAAAAATAACCATTCATCTTAGGAATGTTATTTCAACAAGAAGAACAAGAAAAAGAGCAAAAAGAAGCATAATGATGCATCATCTGAATCAGACTCTCAATCTTCACAGAGTGACAAAGAATCAAAGATGCAGAAAGATCAACAAAAATCAAAGCAAGGATCCACTGCTGCGGATAATCCTTTGAAGAAGAAAGCACCAACTCAGTCTAAGACACCTCACAAAAAGGTGGATTTGTCAGATAAGATGACTGAAGAGATTGATGGTTTCTTTGATAACTTTGAAAAAGGAACTCCTGTGCCTCAATCAAAGTTGAAAGATGAAGTGACTTTCAAACATACAGGAGCATCCTCAAAGTTAAAATATCAGCCAAAACAAGATAAGTTGAAGAAAGAATCAGATAAGCAAGAAGTCATCCAAACACATGAATCATCTTCAACAGAATCATCCTCACCACCATCAAATCAAAAAGAATCAACTAATACTAAAACCTCAAGATTAATTCATGAAGGAGTAACTATTGTTGACACATCTGGCAAACCCAAGACAATTAAGGCTTGGGTTGTCAATTCTAACTGATTTCTTTTTATGTGCAGGAACAATCATGGAGAGCTGACAACAAGTGGTATGTTGACAGTGGTTGTTCCAGACATATGACAGAAAACTGTGCACTTCTCCATGACTTCAAACATAAGCATGCCTCTTATGTGGCATTTGGTGGGGATAAGAAGGGAGGTAAAATAGTTGGTGAGGGAATGGTAACAAATGGTGTTTTAACATTTGAAAAAGTAAATTACTGTGAAAATTTGCAGTACAATTTACTTAGTGTATCTCAAATTTATGATCAAAACTACACTACACTGTTTGATAACACTAACTGTTACATTCTTAAGCCAGGTTTTGCAGTACCAGCAGACTGGATTCTTCTTAAAGCATCAAGAAAAGGAAACACATATGTTTTGGATATGAACAACACATCACTCACAAGCCATGAGACATGCCTGCTGTCTAAGTCTTCAGAAGATGAATCACAATTGTGGCATAGAAGGCTTGTTCATTCCAACATGAAGAACATGAATACATTGGTGAAAAATGACTTGGTCATTGGATTGCCAAAGAAAGAATTTCATTGTTCTAATCATTGTTCTTCATGTTACAAAGGAAAACAACATAGAGTGTCTCATAAATCCAAAATAATCAACACTAACACTACACCACTCAAATTGCTTCACATGGACCTCTTTGGTCCAACCAATGTGATGAGCATTGGAAAAAGGCAATATTGTTTGGTGATAGTAGATGATTTCACTAGATTCACATGGGTCTTTTTCTTAAAACATAAGAGTGAAACATCTAAAACATTAATGGACTTTGTGATGAAGATTGAGAATCAACTTGATTTAAAAGTTAAAATTTTTAGGAGTGATAATGGAACTGAATTTGTTAATGCTGATCTGGACTCTTTTTGCAGGAATAAAGGCATAGCAAGACAATTCAGTGCATCAAGACCTCCACAACAAAATGGAGTGGCTGAAAGAAGAAATAGAACTCTCATAGAAGTAGCCAGAACAATGCTAGCCGACTCTTAGTTGCCCATAACATTCTGGGCAGAAGCTGTGAATACAACATGCAATGTTCAAATAGGACATTAATTGTCAAAGAACATAATAAAACTCCTTATGAGCTCTTATTTAAAAGGAAATGTAAGGCCCCGATCCCGGGCACCTTACGGTTGGTCATCATCACACATAAAACATACATTTAATACATGATCATAAAATACGCAGCGGAATTAATAAAACATGCATTCTCATTTCATCATAAAAGCTTTTACATCATTGTCTTGGTTACAAATTACAAGCTTTTCCTTACATTGCCTAGCTATACTATGATTGCTGCTGATGCATAAGAAACGAGGATAATCTCGTTTATTCGAATGCTCAGCAATCATAGGGTCATACAGCGACCTCTACCGAAAGAAAATAATAAAAAAATATATTTCTCTTCATAAAGAAGATATTAAGTTCAAAATATATTTTTCTTCATAAAGAAGATTTCTTAAATAATCCTGTTTATCAGGATTATCAAGAAATCTTGCACTTGCATGCAACATGATGTGTTGCGCGCATTACGGGCCCACAACACATGATGTGGCAGCATAATCAAAAAGTGAATGCCATCCCAAAAGAGCTGAGTAGTCGCCTCGTGCCATCCTCAGCAACACTACCTGCCAACTGGAAACACATAAAAAGTCAGCGTTGCTGAGTGAGTTCTAGTTTATAATAAAACATACTTTCATTCTTTGTAACTGTTCTTACATACATGTGCTCACACATCATACGTACACGTAGATAATATTATTATTATCTTCATCATTCGTTCATTAATCATTCAATCGTGTACTAGTCATCATTCTCGTTCACTTTCATACATACATACTTTACATTCTTTCATTACTTCCGTTCGAACGTTTAATTCATTCATTCATTCATTCGTTACGTTTGTTCGAACATTCTTTACATTCGGTGACATGTACAATACCCCCTTACATCATACATACTGCTGGTGCTGGACCTGTGGTAATCAACCACGAACGTTGTGCACATATGCTGATCCAGTCACCTGGGGTAGGTACATGCACCACTTATCTTTTCACTTTACTTCTGGATCAATGCCATATGCTATGCCCCGAACGTTGTGCACAAATGCGGGTGCTGGACCTGTGATGATCAATCACGAACGTTGTGCACTAATACTGATCCAGTCACCTAGGGCAAGCGGCAAGGATCCCATACATACTTCTGGTCAATCACAAAGACTGACCCCGATGTGCATCCTTCGGGGTAGCTAACCCGCACACCGTTGAGCTAACACCTGCCAGGGGTGTGCACCTCCTTTCATTTGCTTGCAAGCCTTACTTACATTCATTCATTCATTCGTTAATGCATGCATTCGTTCATCATGTCCCTTCTTTACTTGTCTTTCACTTTACGTTCTTAATACATTCTTTTCATTCTTTCATTCATTCACGTAAAGTTATTAAAAAGATAACATACATTTACATAAGGAACATAAGTATTTACAAATCATCAGTATTTATCATCTATCATGGCCACATCATACTTAACATACATACACTTCTCTATACATTCACCTCAGCCCTATACGGGCGACTGAACCTATCTCAGTCGCATGTCCTCCATGCGACTGGGCCATGCGATTGGGCTGTCATGCGAATGGGCATACAATCGGGCGATTGGACTTCCTTCCGTACGACTAGACACTATGCGACAGGGTTATATGCGACTAACTCTTAACCGTACGATTGGACTACCCTGCGATTGGACCTATGCGACCGAGTCCTCCAATCGCATAGTCCATCATGCGACTGAGGTTCAATCGTGCGCTGAGCCTCAATCGGGCGATTGGACATCAACTATTCCTCAGTCGGCCGAATGGCCCTCCAGTCGCATAACCCTAACTGGGCAGCGACTGGAGTTCTTCATACACTGCAGTCGCGAACCCCCGTCCCCACAGTCACCATAAACCCATTTTCATCCCAATTCGACCCTCCCAAGCCTCAGGGATTCCTACTAGGACCTCATACAAGCATATTCTAGTCCTAATTCATACCATAAACACATTACTCAAGATTTACCCAAATGGGTCAAACTTACACTATTTCAAAAATAGGGTTTATATGTGATTCCAGCCCCAAAATCGTTAAAAAACATGTAAATGAGGGGCTCTAGAACTCACCTTAACAGGTAGAAGTTGATGAGCTTCGATTTGGCTAGTCTCACGACAATCCGGAGCTCGGTCAGCACTTCCTTCTCTTCTTCTCTGCTCTCTGTCGCTCTCTGCTCCTTTCCCGACTGAAATTTGGGAAGGAGAATGGAGCTACCCCCCTTTTATACCCACATCCCAGTCGCGTTTGGTCCAGGGGCGACTGGACCTTCAGTCGCATGAACACCATGCGATTGGACCCAGTCGCATGTGTTCCATGCTGCTCGTCTTTCATTCGGGCGGTTGAACTCCAATCGTGCGGTTGAGATTCAATCGGCCGAATAGCATGCGGTTGAACCTCCAGTGGCATAAATCTCAGGCGACTGAGGCTCAGTCGCACAGCCTGCCAAAAGGTCAAACTTTCGGGTGTTACAAGTCCACCCCCCTTATTTTAGGTTTCGTCCCCGAAACCTGTCATTCTTTGAACAACCGTGGGTAATGCTGCCTCATTTCTTCTTCAGTTTCCCACGTTGACTCGGATCCCTTCCTGTGCCGCCACTGTACACGCACAAGGGGAACCACTTTATTCCTTAACCTCTTCTCTTTGCGATCGATGATCGCCACTGGTTGCTCTACATAGTTGAGCCGTTCGTCTACCTCGATGTCCCCCAGTGGAACGACCATGTCCTCGTCCGCCAAACATTTCCTCAGATGAGACACGTGGAAAGTCGGGTGGATTCCACTTAACTCATCGGGTAAATCCAACCTATAGGCCACCTCTCCTACTCGAGCAACGATTCAGAAAGGGCCTATATAACGCGGACTCAACTTGCCTCGCTTCCGGAACCGAATGATACCCTTCCAGGGTGAGACCTTCAACAGAACCCGATCTCCTACCTGGAACTCAATCGGCCTGCGTCGTTTGTCGGCATACGATTTCTGTCGGTCTTTGGCTGCTTTCATATAAGCTTTAATTCTTTCGAGCTTTTCAGTCGTAGCCTCGACCACTTGGACGCTTCCCAATTCCTTCTGACCAATTTCACCCCAACAGACGGGTGTCCTACATCTCCTACCGTATAGCATCTCATAGGGTGGCATGCCGATGCTGGCATGATAACTGTTGTTGTACGAGAATTCAGCTAATGGTAGGTGGTCATCCCAACTTCCACCGAAATCAATAACACATGCCCGGAGCATGTCCTCTAAAGTCTGAATGGTCCTTTCAGACTGACCATCAGTTTGTGGATGATAAGCTGTGCTAATATGCAACTTCGTCCCCATAGCGTCGTGGAATTTCTTCCAAAATTTGGATGTAAACCGGGTGTCGCGATCAGACACAATCGACACCGGTACACCGTGACGAGTCACAATCTCTTTGATGAAAAGATCGGCCAACTTCTCGGACGAATATGTCTCGCGCATCGGTAAGAAGTGGGCACTCTTCGTCAATCGATCCACAATCACCCAGATCGTATCATACCCTTTCGGGGTACGTGGCAGCTTTGTGATAAAATCCATGGTGATGTGCTCCCACTTCCATTCCGGTATGTCCAACGGTTGAATCTTCCCATACGGCTTCTGGTGCTCTGCCTTTACTTGCAAACACGTGAGGCATTTACTCACATACTCCACCATATCACGTTTCATACCCGGCCACCAGTAATCTTTCTTCATATCTTGGTACATCTTGGTGGCACCGGGATGAATGGAGTATCGAGACTTATGAGCTTCATCCATAATCTTCATTCGTAGATCCCCAAGACGAGGAATCCACATACGCCCAAACCGAGTTCTAACACCCGTTGCGTTCTCACCCAAATCCGCGACCAGACCTCTCATGCGTTCAGAGTTAAGATGTTCGTCTTTCAAAGCCTCATCTTGGAACTCTTTGACCTGTTTCATTACGTCGGAGGTCATGATTAGCTGGTACGCCTTCACCCTAATTGGCTCGGGCCTCTCCTTTCGGCTAAGGGATCCGCCACCACGTTGGCTTTGCCCGGATGGTAATGGATCTCACAATCATAGTCCTTTATAAGCTCCAACCATCGCCGTTGCCTCATATTCAGATCTTTTTGCTCGAAGAAGTACTTCAAGCTTTTGTGGTCCGTGAAGATGGTGCACTTCGTCCCGTACAAATAGTGCCGCCAAATCTTCAACGCGAAAACCACAGCTGCTAGCTCCAAGTCATGAGTAGGGTAATTAACCTCATGAACTTTCAGCTGTTGGGATGCATAGGCTATCACCTTTCCTCTCTGCATTAATACACACCCCAACCCCGAGTAGGAGGCATCAGAATAAACCACCAAATCTTCACTCCCCTCGGGTAACGCCAATACTGGAGCTTGGGTCAATCTCGTCTTCAGTTCTTCAAACGCCTTCTCTTGAGCTTGACCCCATACAAATTTCACATCCTTCCGGGTCAACTTTGTCAGTGGAGAAGCAATTTTGGAAAAGTCTTGGATGAACCTTCGGTAGTAACCCGCCAAACCCAAGAAACTACGGATCTCGGACGGCGTCTTCGGAGACTTCCATTGCATCACTGCTTCCACTTTCGCCGGATCGACCATAATCCCGTCCGGATTTACCACGTGACCCAAGAATTGAACTTCACGCAACCAGAATGCGCACTTGGAGAATTTAGCATACAACTTCTCCCTTCTCAACGTCTCCAGAACTTCGCGAATGTGACCGGCATGTTCAGTCTCGTTCTTCGAATAAATCAAGATGTCATCGATGAATACAATCACTGATTTATCCAACATCGGCCGGCACACTCTGTTCATCAGGTCCATAAAAGCAGCTGGCGCATTGGTCAACCCAAACGACATGACAAGGAACTCATAGTGACCATAGCGCGTACGAAAAGCTGTTTTAGGGATATCCTGCTCCTTCACCTTCAGTTGATGGTAGCCTGATCAAAGATCTATTCGTGAGAACCAACTCGCACCCTGAAGTTGATCAAACAAGTCGTCGATCCTCGGCAAGGGGTATTTGTTCTTTACTGTCAGCTTATTCAGCTCGCGGTAGTCGATGCACATCCTCATACTACCGTCCTTCTTCTTTACAAATAGGACCGGAGCACCCCAAGGTGAGATACTCGGTCTAATGAACCCCTTATCCAACAGCTCTTGTAACTGCTCCATCAACTCTTTCATCTCTGTCGGGGCCAATCGGTATGGTGCTTTGGCAACAGGTTGGGCGCCTGGTATCAAATCAATCTGGAACTCGATCTCTCTGTCAGGTGGCAATCCCGATAAGTCTTCCGGGAACACGTCTGGGAACTCACACATGACCGGAACATCAGATAGTTGTGGTGTTGGCTTTTCTACATCCTTTACATAGCATAAAAAGGCGTTGCATCCACGCCTCATACATTTCCCCGCCACTGCCATTGAGATCACCTTCGGAATCGTAGTAACCCGATCCCCGTAAACTGTCACTGAACTACCGTCGGGCGCTGTCAAACTGATCATCTTCTTGCGACACACAATGCTCGCCCCAAAATCCGCCAACCAATCCATTCCGAGCACCAAATCGAAACCACCCAACGTCATCGCAAACGGTCTAACTGGGAATTTGTGACCTTCCAGTTCTACATCGCAACCCTCAATTACCTCAGAAATCCTGGTGGTTTTTCCTATAGCAGTTTCTACATCAAACGACACATCCACACGTCTACTACTAACGGGCAATTTGGCACAAAAAGCAGCAGAAATAAAACTCCTACTGGCACCCGAATCAAATAATACTGAGGCTAGAGTTTGGTTCACCAGAAACGTACCGGACACGACATCAGGGTCCGTCCTAGCCTCTTCCTGTGTCATTGTGAATGCTCTGGTGCTTGCTCTCGACCCTTCGCCCACTGCCTTCTTCACACCAGAACCCTCAGATCTCGGCTTCTTGCAATCTTTGTTCATATGACCACTTTCCCCGCAGTTAAAGCACTTCAGGCCCTTACATTCTTTCGCCATATGACCTGGCTTTCCACACTTAAAACAACATTCAGCCCCCATCTGCACTCACCACCGTGCTCTCTCCCACATTTCCCACACTTTCTCGACCCCGTACTTGACGTGACCACACGGCGATCATCGACCCGTGCCTTCTTGCTACTTGTCGAAATATCACCTCGACCCAACCTCTTTCCCTGCCACTTCCTCTCATCATTTCCCTTCTTACTACCCTCAGCTTTTACCATGCAACTCGTTCATCGTACAACCTCCCAGCTAAATCCACTGCCGACCTGAAAGTGCTTGGTCGGGCAGAAATCAAGTGCCAACGAATTTCAGCTGGCAGCCCCTGAATATACCGGTTGATCTTTCGAGACACCGGCGTCACTTGCTCTGGCACCAACAGCGCCAACTCGTTAAACTTGGTGGTGTATTGTTGGTGGGTCATCGTCCCCGCCTCTAACTGCAGGAACTCTCTCTCAATTCTATCCATTTCCCGACGAGGACTGAATTCCTCGATCACCAGCCTTTTTAACTCAGCCCACTTCATCTTCCCTATAGCCCTGCTACCCTCGGCTTGGACTATATTTTTCCACCAGCATAAAGCCGACCCTTTGAAAGAGTGGGTAGCAAACTTCACCTTCTTGTCCTCCTGGCAATCACTATTATCGAGGACAGCTTCCATTTCCATCACCCATTGGTGAGCATCATTAGCAGTACCAGAACCATCAAAAGTTGGGGGCTTGCACCTCATGAATGCCCCATAGTTACAACCCCGGGCTGTCTCCCGTAACTGCTCTTCTTCCTCTTCCTCTTCATCCTCGGATAATACTGTTTCTGCTTCTGTCTGTTGCTGTCTACCTGAGGACCGATTCCTCCCTCGTCTTTCATCATTACGTACTGCCTTTATCATTTCGGTCACTACAGACGGTAAGATCGTCTGCATGACCTGGTGTACCTCCTCAACCACTGCCTCTTTCACCGAGGCCCTTAAATTCGCGCTTTCGTCCGCCTCCTCCTGATGACGAATCTCGTCTTCCTCATGAACTACTTTTTCTGTCCTAGATCTTCCTCGCGTGTTACGCGGTTCAGCACCACGTCCACCACCACGGGAAGCTTTAGATGATCTACCACCGACCATCTTCTATCACACTGAAAGATTCAAACACCAACACGGTCATTCAAGGAAATAGCTCAGTTTATGTTAAGTATAGTAAGTCCCTAATTACAGTGGCCAGTTGTGATTAGCCACTTACTCTACTCTTCACACCCCGAGCATTACCTGTCCTGACTACATTAGTATCTAAGTCTAACAGTACACATAAACACATAACATGCGCACGTAACACTGGTTAACTTTCAAGAAAATACCTGATGGCACGCGACTACTCAGATGGCATTCTCTTCCTTTCTGTCCCATTCTCAGTTTAAGTTTAGGTTTATTTTGAAAATTTACCCATTTTACTTAAACTTTTGCTCTGATACCAACTTGTAAGGCCCCGATCCCGGGCACCTTACGGTTGGTCATCATCACACATAAAACATACATTTAATACATGATCATAAAATACGCAGCGGAATTAATAAAACATGCATTCTCATTTCATCATAAAAGCTTTTACATCATTGTCTTGGTTACAAATTACAAGCTTTTCCTTACATTGCCTAGCTATACTATGATTGCTGCTGATGCATAAGAAAACGAGGATAATCTCGTTTATTCGAATCCTCAGCAATCATAGGGTCATACAGCGACCTCTACCGAAAGAAAATAATAAAAAGAAAATATATTTCTCTTCATAAAGAAGATATTAAGTTCAAAAATATATTTTTCTTCATAAAGAAGATTTCTTAAATAATCCTGTTTATCAGGATTATCAAGAAATCTTGCACTTGCATGCAACATGATGTGTTGCGCGCATTACGGGCCCACAACACATGATGTGGCAGCATAATCAAAAAGTGAATGCCATCCCAAAAGAGCTGAGTAGTCGCCTCGTGCCATCCTCAGCAACACTACCTGCCAACTGGAAACACATAAAAAGTCAGCGTTGCTGAGTGAGTTCTAGTTTTATAATAAAACATACTTTCATTCTTTGTAACTGTTCTTACATACATGTGCTCACACATCATACGTACACGTAGATAATAATATTATTATCTTCATCATTCGTTCATTAATCATTCAATCGTGTACTAGTCATCATTCTCGTTCACTTTCATACATACATACTTTACATTCTTTCATTACTTCCGTTCGAACGTTTAATTCATTCATTCATTCATTCGTTACGTTTGTTCGAACATTCTTTACATTCGGTGACATGTACAATACCCCCTTACATCATACATACTGCTGGTGCTGGACCTGTGGTAATCAACCACGAATGTTGTGCACATATGCTGATCCAGTCACCTGGGGTAGGTACATGCACCACTTATCTTTTCACTTTACTTCTGGATCAATGCCATATGCTATGCCCCGAACGTTGTGCACAAATACGGGTGCTGGACCTGTGATGATCAATCACGAACGTTGTGCACTAATGCTGATCCAGTCACCTAGGGCAAGCGGCAAGGATCCCATACATACTTCTGGTCAATCACAAAGACTGACCCCGATGTGCATCCTTCGGGGTAGCTAACCCGCACACCGTTGAGCTAACACCTGCCAGGGGTGTGCACCTCCTTTCATTTGCTTGCAAGCCTTACTTACATTCATTCATTCATTCGTTAATGCATGCATTCGTTCATCATGTCCCTTCTTTACTTGTCTTTCACTTTACGTTCTTAATACATTCTTTTCATTCTTTCATTCATTCACGTAAAGTTATTAAAAAGATAACATACATTTACATAAGGAACATAAGTATTTACAAATCATCAGTATTTATCATCTATCATGGCCACATCATACTTAACATACATACACTTCTCTATACATTCACCTCAGCCCTATACGGGCGACTGAACCTATCTCAGTCGCATGTCCTCCATGCGACTGGGCCATGCGATTGGGCTGTCATGCGAATGGGCATACAATCGGGCGATTGGACTTCCTTCCGTACGACTAGACACTATGCGACAGGGTTATATGCGACTAACTCTTAACCGTACGATTGGACTACCCTGCGATTGGACCTATGCGACCGAGTCCTCCAATCGCATAGTCCATCATGCGACTGAGGTTCAATCGTGCGTCTGAGCCTCAATCGGGCGATTGGACATCAACTATTCCTCAGTCGGCCGAATGGCCCTCTAGTCACATAACCCTAACTGGGCAGCGACTGGAGTTCTTCATACACTGCAGTCGCGAACCCCCGTCCCCACAGTCACCATAAACCCATTTTCAGCCCAATTCGACCCTCCCAAGCCTCAGGGATTCCTACTAGGACCTCATACAAGCATATTCTAGTCCTAATTCATACCATAAACACATTACTCAAGATTTACCCAAATGGGTCAAACTTACACTATTTCAAAATAGGGTTTATATGTGATTCCAGCCCCAAAATCGTTAGAAAACATGTAAATGAGGGGCTCTAGAACTCACCTTAACAGGTAGAAGTTGATGAGCTTCGATTTGGCTAGTCTCACGACAATCCGGAGCTCGGTCAGCACTTCCTTCTCTTCTTCTCTGCTCTCTGTCGCTCTCTGCTCCTTTCCCGACTGAAATTTGGGAAGGAGAATAGAGCTACCCCCCTTTTATACCCACATCCCAGTCGCGTCTGGTCCAGGGGCGACTGGACCTTCAGTCGCATGAACACCATGCGATTGGACCCAGTCGCATGTGTTCCATGCGGCTCGTCTTTCATTCGGGCGGTTGAACTCCAATCGTGCGGTTGAGATTCAATCGGCCGAATAGCATGCGGTTGAACCTCCAGTGGCATAAATCTCAGGCGACTGAGGCTCAGTCGCACAGCCTGCCAAAAGGTCAAACTTTCGGGTGTTACAGGAAACCTTTTATAGGATATCTTAGAGCTTTTGGGTGTCATGTGTCTGTATTAAACACAAAAGAACAATTGGGAAAATTTTCTAAAAAAGCCTATGATGGTTTCTTTGTTGGATATTCATCCACTTCTAAATCATATAGGGTCTATATTCCAGAACATAACATAGTTGAAGAGACTCCCAATGTTTCTTTTAATGAATCCATGTTTACAACAACTGTAAAAGGATCATGTTGGTTATTTGATATAGATGCATTAACTGAATCATTTAACACCGGATATCTGATCATGCAGGTTCTGCGGATACATGCTATCCATTTGTTCCTCCAAGTGTGAATGATGTGCCACTGACAGCTGACCCACCAAGGGCACAACATTCAACTGCACCTCAGCAAGAATCAAGTCAGCAGCATGAAGATGCATCCGGAGAAGCAAATCCTTCATCCGCAGCACATGTAAATACATCCGCAGATGCACCATCATCCATAGATGTAAATATTGTTTCATCCACTGATCCTAGGAATGGGGAGGATGTGTTGAATCAACAAAACATGCCAGCTGATCAACAATGTCCATCCGTAGATAGTGCTGTAACACCTACGGACGTACAAAATGCTTCCGTAGATGTTGCAGTTACTCCTGCGGAAGAACAAAATGCTTCCGTAGAACTTCCTGCGGAAGAAGAAGAAGACCATGTAGCAACTGAAGCTCCAGCTGATCCCAATGAACATGAACCGTTTGATTACTTAGATTCAACATCACAGCTGAATCCATCTGCTTCCATGGGTTTCTCAAACTTAGAGTCAACATCCCAGTTGATGCTGTTTCAACAAGCAGAATTCACAAGTCTCATCCATCAGATAATATTATTGGAGACCTAAATGCAAGAACTACAAGGAGCAAAGGAGGAGTGGCAAACATATGCCTGTTCACCTGCTTCTTGTCTCAGACAGTTCCTGCAAACATTACAGCTGCACTAAAGGACAATAGCTGTTGGGTTTGTTGGAACATAAAATCATAGTTTAACCGTTTAAACTTTCAGAAAACGCAGCGGAGTTACAACTTTATAAACCCTTTTATAAGCTGAAATATACGTTCATTAGATGACCATATTAATGTATAAACAAACCCAAAGAACAAAGGATCATTTATGTGAATTAGCAAGCTATGAACATGTGAAAAACTACATAAAATCACAGCTTCATAGAGCTGTGATTCTACCTTACTGCAGCAGCATTTTGATCAAAGATAGCTGATTTTGGATGCTTGAAATTTGCCAAGAACTCAAGTGTAGAGGTCCTCAAGTGTCTATACCCCAAGCTCCTTGCAAACACCTTCTCTTGTTAGGTAGAAATCACCAAAACAACACCAAAACTCAGCTCAAAACCTCCTCCTTTGCTGCTAAAAAAAACGAGAGCTAGAGAGAGAGATAAGAGAGTTTCTTTTGGTAATTTGTTATGCTTGTAATGAGATGAGTTTTAGAGTATATTAGACTAGTTAGTGGAGACATAGTGCATGTGCTTGTTCTTCCCAAAGACAAGATAGTGGAGCATGCCTTTGTTTTTTGTCTACCACTACTAACTAGTCAAAAGAATACTACACACACATGCATTGTCCATGGACGGTTCTTGTTTATAAAAAAGGTTTTCTTTTACTTTTTATAAACAAACATAACACATGCACTCACATGCACATGGATGTTTCTTGTATATAAAAGTAAAACTTTCTTTTATAAATCTCAACCATTAACACACATATAACTAGTCTTTTATAAATAATAAACATACACATATGTATTGTCTAGTATTTTAACTAGTTTATACAATTAACCAATTAATTGTATAAGTAGTATACTCTCATTATTATTTGGTGTTATACAACTAATTTAAATAACACTTCAAATAATATTATTGAACAAGATATCCTAATAAATTGTTCCATCTCATATGCACTTATTTAGAAAACCCATTTTCTAAATTTGGTGTAAATATTTAATTGCATGATCATATCATCAATTAAATATTAATTGGTGTTTGCTAAGCTTGTTATTGGGTATAACCCGACTTGGATCATAACGTACTAACCACATCAATATTTTATGTGTCTTGGGCACATAGAATCCTACAATCTCCCACTTGCCCAAGATTCATAGAATATTGATGCAAGTAGTAAATAACGCCTAACAACGGTTTACTACCCTTAATACGCATGACTTATGGCCATTCAATAACATCATCCCATTCAAGTACCATACTTGAAATGATTTAGGTGAATCAATCATCTATCCTTTTGTTACAGATGTCATGTTAAATCCAAGGACACAGAATGATCATTCCTTGTTGATTTAACTTAATCAGGCCTTAGACATCATACTCTCAACGAATAAGAGGAACAAATCCCATCTTGACTACATACGTTTCTCACAATCACCTTATGTCATACCTGAACATAGCCTTATGTACTGACAATTATTTCATATCAGTGAAGAACTAGTTCAAGGTGTAACACTTGGTGAATATCAAAACCCAATATGTATCTCAGGTCGAAGGATACCAAATGATATTCGCCTTTACTCAAATTTACTTATGATCAATCAATAAGATTCCATGTAGTAAGATTTGAGATGCGGGTTAGTCCAATATTTGTATCCCACAAATATTTATGAACCTTGGTAGCAACCTATTGCTCTATATTCATCCTTATGAATATCAACCAATCCAAGTTCATAATAGTCTTACCCTCACACTTGTTCCCACAAGTATGAACGACTACGGACATTTAGAGTAAATAATTTACTCATGGATTAAACATGCTAAATTGGAACATTAATTGAGACATTATAACCAAATAATTTTACTCAAATAATAAAGAGTTCCACATATTCAAATACATAATTTGATCAAGTCCAATCACTAGAATATCGATGTCCTAAGGCACAGTATGACTTTCATGCTTTGCCCTTTCGAGGAGCTTCGTGAGTGGATCCGCAATATTTTGGTCAAAGTGAACTTTGCGAATACATATCTTTCCCTTTTCAACTTCATCCCTTATGTAGTTGAATCTCCGCTCATTGTGCCTAATCTTTTGATGTGCACGGGGTTCCTTGATTTGAACAATCGCACCCTCGTCATCACATAGATTTCTAAGGAGTCTTGAATGGTAGAGACCATCCTTAGATTGGTGATAAACCTTTTTATCCATGCAGCTTCCCAAGCTGCTAATGAGGCGGCTATGTATTCGAATTCTGTAGTGGACAACGCTACCCTATTCATAATGGAGATGTACCCGATTGTGATCGAGAATCATCTCGATCAGTTTGGAAACTAGCATTCGTGTAACCCTTTACAACTAGTTCCCCTTCATCAGATCCGTATATTAGAAACATATCCTTAGTCCTCCTAAGGTATTCCAATATACTTTCAACAGCCATCCAATGAGTGTTACATGGATTCTGCTGATATCTACTTGTCATGCTTAACGCGCATGACATGTCCAGTCTAGTGCATATTATCGCATACATGACGGATCCTATAGCAGACGCATATGGGATGTCCTTCATACGATGTTGCTCATCCTTTGAGCTTGGACATTGAGATGCACTCAATATTGTCCCTCTTTGAATAGGTACCATACCTTTCTTAGAGTTTTCCATCTTGAACCTTTTCAAGATTTTATCAATGTATGCACTTTGGTTTAATCCTATCAACCGCCTCGATCTATCCCTATAGATCTTTATTTCCAAAATATAGGCGGTTTCACCGAGATCTTTTATGGAAAAACAACTTCCAAGCCAGGTTTTAACACCTTCCATGGTTGGAATGTCATTTCCAAAATTTAGTATGTGATCAACATACAATACTAAGAACGTAATTGTGCTCCCACTAGCCTTCTTATACACACAAGCCTTGTCAGTATCCAAGTTTCCATGCATATTTGTTTTCTTCTCGAAAACTCACTTGTATCCAACCGTTTGGAGTTAGGTGGAGGGTCAACCAATTCCTAAACTTGGTTGTCATACATGGATTGCATCTCTACATTCATGGCTTCCAGCCATTTGTCACAATCCGAATTGGACATTGCATCATGGTATGTAGTTGGCTCATCGGAGTCAACCTCATAGCATCCATCCATGAAAAATCCCCATATATTTCAGGTGAAATGCTAACTCTACCAGATCTATGAATGTTTTGTGTGCATTGATCAACCTCTTGATCATCATCAACAACCTCTTGTTGACAGCTAGTGTCAACCAAACGTGTATCGGCTTGTGGATCTTGATCTTCATCAATTCCATTGTTCTATGCGTCACTCCTTCCATAAGGAGCTTGGCTTTCAAGAACTCTGCCCTTCGAGCAATAAATTCCTTTTGCTCTGTTAGATCAAGAAGTAGTATCCTATACAGTCTTTGGGATATCCAACAAATATACAAGTTGGAGCAAAGAAGTAGTATCCTATACAGTCTTTGGGATGTCCAACAAATATACACGTAGTGGATCGACTTTCAAATTTGTTTTGGGTGTTAAGCTTACCATAAGCTTCACTACCCATACTTTTAAATGTGATGACGATGGAACCATTCCATTTCATATTTGAAAAGGCGTCGAATCCACTTTCTTGGTTGGGCCATATTCAAAATACGAGCCTTGAAGAGTAGTGCGAAACCCCAAAATCATATAGGTAGTGAGCTTATAGGCATCATAGGTCGAACCATATCCAATAGGGTTCGATCTCCTTTCAGACACACCATAATATTGTGGTGTTCTGGGAGGAGTAAGTTGTGAGACAATCTTACAACTTCCTAGATGATAAAAAAAAAAAAAACTCACTTAGGTATTCACCTCCTTTGTCTAAACGGAGAACTTTGGTAGTTCTGTCGAGTTGATTTCTACTTCATTTTTGAAGTTTTGAACATTTCAAATTCTTCATGTTTATGTGCCATCATGTATACTTGACCATAGCGAGCATAATCGTCGGTAAAGGTAATGAAGTAAGTTTCATCATACCTTGTCATTGTCTTAAAAGGACCACATACATCCAAATGTATGATTCCTAATAAGTCTTTTGCCCTCTCATTAGTACCACTAAAGGGCGTATTGGTCATCTTACCTTGTAAACAAGATTCACACTTATCAAATGAACGATTTTCATTTGTTTTCAAAGACCATTCTTTTAAAGTGTTCAAATCCGATTCTTGTTTATGTAACCAAGATGACAATGACAAGGATAAGAGTTACTTAAACCATTTGAAGTCTCTTGGTACATGATGGGTATGATGTGTTATTATAGGATAATCTTTATGAACCAATTCATAAATATCATTAGAAGGCATAGCCTTGAAATAATATACATCATCCTTAGCAACATAAATACCATCATTTACAAACTTTAAATCATAACCATATCGTTTTAAAGGGAAACTTAAATCATGTTCCTAGTCAAACTAGGAGCATATAACATGTTTTGAACAACTTCCAAACCTTTTGAAAGTTTCAAAACATAGTCTCCTTTCTTAAAGTGCTTATTCTTTTTGAACCCTTGCAACAGATTGCAATAGTGAGTTCCACATGTGGTATCCAATTACCCATGTGCTTTGAGGAAATAACATTTAAGTCAATATGGATTATGAAAGTTGTGCTTGAGGTTTGCCCAGCATCCCTCTTATTTCTCAACTCTTTGAGATAGGTTGGACAATTCCCTTTCAAATAACCTATCTCACCATACTCAAAGCATGGATCGTTTTTTTTCGTTTACCTTAGGCTTCATAAGCTTAGGTTTTGGAGGTTCCGCTTTGATCTTCCCTTCCCTTTGCCTTTGATGTGCCCTCTCCTTTGGCAACATTTGCCTTGGGATCGGGAATGGCCTTTCCATTACCTCCCTTATTGATCTAGAGAATAGGTAGAACCTTTCTACCCATCCCTGCCTTAGCTGTTGTGAGCATTGCGCGAACTCACCAATGCTCTTGTCCTATCCATTCATATTGTAATTCATTATAACGTCTCAAACTTTTAGTTGGGCCATTAAGGATCAAATCCTTGGCCAACTCCTTTGAGACAGGACAGCTAAGCCTCTCGAGGCGGCCTCAACATCGTCGGGGTCGGGTTGGTTAGGAATAGGATCGTCAAGGACATTTGCCTTTGCTCTTGCTTGAGAACAATTCTCAAGTTTCGAGACCAGTCCATAAGGTTATTATGGTACAGACGATCCCTCTCTAAAATAGTTCTCAGTGATAGGGTATGGACGGTCGGGGTGGTAGCATTATTGTTTGCGGTCATTCTACAAATTTTACAAAGTTCCTTTTAGTATTTCTTAAAATTTCATTTTAATTATTAATACCCTTTACGTCTCATAGACAATTAATAATTAAAATCTAGAATCCAACGTTACATTCAAATAATGGTTAGGTGACCTTTATCCCATTATTCAATTAACAAGGTAGTCAACTTTTGACAATTGCAACCTTTTGCAACTTCTAGCGGTATGGGATCGACTTTAAACATCATATGCAAAGTCGGCATGTTAATCCCATCAACACCATTTGGAAACCATATTTTAGGTGATCCATTCAACATGGTTTGCAAATCAAGTCACCCTACTTGCACACACATGTGAGTTTACCAACACAAGTGGTTAGGTGACCTTTATCCCACCAGTGTGGTATTCCCACCTTAAGTCATAAGTTCCCTCAAAATGGTTAGGTGACCTTTATCCCATTAAGAGTTTCCAAATGACTTAAGTGTTGTGCAAAAGGACGGTGTTAAACTTGTTTGAAAAGGGATTTTTAGTTTTCATTAATTCTAGTTTTGAAAACTTTATGTACCTTGTATTTGCATGCTTTCAAATACAAGGTATCCTATGGTTTATTTTTAATAAAACCTCTTTTATTAAATCATCAATCCTTTTAATAACCTCTTATTAATCACTTAATGATTAAGAACCATAGATGCAAGGTATCTTATGGTTTATTTTTAATAAACCTCTTTTATTAAATCATTAATCCTTTTAATAACCTCTTATTAACCACTTAATGATTAGAAACCATAATTTTCTGCTTGTTAAGTTTGCTAATGAGTTTGTTATGCATATCCAAATATCAAACAACAATCATACAACAAACACAAACAAGCATAATATAAACAACCACAATGTGCATAACCATAGCTACTATTGTGACCACACTTGTTTGCCATCACAAGTGTGGTCATTTGGTCTTTCCTAAGGGTTGAATACAACACAAATAGAGGTCTCCTTAGACTCCCACTTGAACTTGCATCCATATGCTTCAAGTCCCTTTTTTGTGTCTTTGATGTCCATCTTTGGGTCTTCATCTTGTGCATCTTCCTTTTACAAAAATTATATCCTAATACATTTTTCTAATAAAAGAAATGCACCTAATCTATTTATTACATAACCAAATGAATAAATAATTACAACCCAAATAATAAACATAAATATTACAACCCAATTGAATGAATTAAAACAACCATTAAAACCATCCAATCACACAAGGCCTTAAGCTAGGTTATGCACTTTAACAACCAATGATCATATCATTTATTCATATAATGAAACCCCACTTAAAACCACCAAATTTCAGCCAACATAAACTGAAATTTTTGGTTTTAAATATTGTCCAAACATCAACATTTTATCAACATGTATTTCTTTCAAGATTTCATCACAAGCATGTATGATACAATCTTGAAAGTTGGGGATTCATCAAAACAGAAATGTAGCAGCCCATAATCAGCCTATTATGAGTTTAAAATCATCCTCTAAAACTAATTTTTAAAGGACAAGAACAAGCAAGCTATCCACATAACCGGCTCTTGATGCCATTGTTGGGTTTGTTGGAACATAAAATCATAGTTTAACCGTTTAAACTTTCAGAAAACGCAGCGGAGTTACAACTTTATAAACCCTTTATAAGCTGAAATATACGTTCATTAGATGACCATATTAATGTATAAAACAAACCCAAAGAACAAAGGATCATTTATGTGAATTAGCAAGCTATGAACATGTGAAAAACTACATAAAATCACAGCTTCATAGAGCTGTGATTCTACCTTACTGCAGCAGCATTTTGATCAAAGATAGCTGATTTTGGATGCTTGAAATTTGCCAAGAACTCAAGTGTAGAGGTCCTCAAGTGTCTATACCCCAGCTCCTTGCAAACCTTCTCTTGTTAGGTAGAAATCACCAAAACAACACCAAAACTCAGCTCAAAACCTCCTCCTTTGCTGCTAAAAAAAACGAGAGCTAGAGAGAGAGATAAGAGAGTTTCTTTTGGTAATTTGTTATGCTTGTAATGAGATGAGTTTTAGAGTATATTAGACTAGTTAGTGGAGACATAGTGCATGTGCTTGTTCTTCCCAAAGACAAGATAGTGGAGCATGCCTTTGTTTTTTGTCTACCACTACTAACTAGTCAAAAGAATACTACACACACATGCATTGTCCATGGACGGTTCTTGTTTATAAAAAAAAGGTTTTCTTTTACTTTTTATAAACAAACATAACACATGCCATCACATGCACATGGATGTTTCTTGTATATAAAAGTAAAACTTTCTTTTATAAATCTCAACCATTAACACACATAAACTAGTCTTTTATAAATAATAAACATACACATATGTATTGTCTAGTATTTTAACTAGTTATACAATTAACCAATTAATTGTATAAGTAGTATACTCTCATTATTATTTGGTGTTATACAACTAATTTAAATAACACTTCAATAATATTATTGAACAAGATATCCTAATAAATTGTTCCATCTCATATGCAACTTATTTAGAAAACCCATTTTCTAATTTGGTGTAAATATTTATTGCATGATCATATCATCAATTAAATATTAATTGGTGTTTGCTAAGCTTGTTATTGGGTATAACCCGACTTGGATCATAACGTACTAACCACATCATATTTTATGTGTCTTGGGCACATAGAATCCTACAATAGCTGGATTGAGGATATGCAAGAAGAACTACAACAATTCAGAAAACAAAAGGTGTGGAACCTTATAGACTTGCCTCAAGGTCAGCACCCAATTGGAACAAGGTGGCTCTTCAAAAACAAGCTAGATGACAGGGGTATAATCGTGAGAAACAAAGCCAGACTTATTGCTCAAGGATATACTCAAGAAGAAGGGATAGACTATGATGAAGTTTTTGCACCAGTTGCAAGAATTGAAGCTATAAGAGTCTTTAGCTTATGCCTCATTCAAGAAGTTCACAGTCTATCAAATGGATGTGAAGTGTGCTTTCCTTTATGGGAAAATTGATGAAGAAGTATATGTGGCTCAACCTGTCACACCCCCGCTGATAGCGGAAACACGAGGGCGTGACGGACGGGATCGTCATAACACATTGGGGGGTCTAAGAGAATCACTATATGGCGTTCTCCGTAAATGGGTCATGACGACACCCGACACATACGAACCAGTGTCAAGTTCCATCACTCCATTACGAACAACAATAATGCAATATGTCCATCAAAAAGTCCCAATAGAACAAACACTTCAAAAACGATTACAATCCAAAATAAATTCAACAAGCACATCATTAACGTCCAGTCCTAAATAATCCAAAAGACCATAGACAGACAAGTCCAAATGAAAGTCCAAAAGTAGTCTAATGCTCCCAAGGGAGCGGTACCATGTAAGTCCACATCCATTCCACCTATGCATTGTTACGTGAAAAGACATGCTCATAAAGGTCAACATACGTTGGTGAGTTCACAGGTTTAAAGTACAAAACATGCCGTGTGTCCATGTAAACAGAAATGAGAGTGTGTGAGTAAGGGAACATAGTAGTCATAGAATTCATACAAATCAATAGTCATGCCCATGTCCACAACCGGATTATATTCACCCAAGGGCTCGCCCAAGGCCAAGTTAGTCTTAGCTAGCATACCAACAACAAGGGTGGGGGTGTCAGCCCGTTAGTACTAACAATACCTCTCCATGACAGTCCAGTCCACATACAGTCCAAGTAAAGATAACACATTTGTAAGAACTCTAGACCCAATCCTATGGCCCAAACCACACACAAGTTGTTTATAACACGGCGTAGAACAAAACATTTGAGCAAGCTTTTCCCCCAAGAAAACATATTAAAAAGGGGCCGTGAAACTCACCTCAGAACAGCAAATTCTCAAAGTCCAAACTCACAAAACGACGAGCAAGCACTAAAAGTAAAATACACAAAAAGGGTTACCACAGCATAAAATGACCAATCATGGGTGTAATCCTTTTAGTCTAGCCCTTAAAGCTAATCAAGGTTCTCCATTGTCATGCTTATTAATTTAGTTCTTTGTAGAGACAGTTAATCAATTTATACGCAAGACTTGTCTTAATTTTGATTATTTAGTTCCACTCTTACTTTTTAAGTTTACCAAGATATTTCAGATTACATATCTGATTGCGCACCAGTCTTGTATAGGCTGTTTGGAGTTTGAAACGATAACGAATCATTGCGTAAAAAGTGTTGTTTGAAAGAAGAGACTTTAAATTAAAATACAAGAAAATAATCATGTTCATTTGATAACTATGAGGAAGTTATGGCTCGAACAATACAAGCTAATCTGCTGTCCAGATTCGTCAGTTTTGACCTTCTGTTTTGTTTGCAACGTTTGGAGGATCAAACGGTGTCGAAACGACACAAGGTCACTTGGGTTAGTTAGAGGACTCATAGAGATACATTTTAGACCCAGACTTTGTCCCAATTGGGCGTAGTTTTGACCAAGTTATGACGTGTGCAAAATGTCCCAATTTTCTGACAGCAAGCTGTCCAGTTTGTTAGTTTCGTTCCTTTGTGTCTCAAATCCCAACATAAGTTCGTTAACATTCCGAGTATATAATAAAACTTTTATTACAGATTCTAATTGTTTCTAAACTTAAATTAAACACTTATTTTATTTAATTTTTAGTCCAAAACAGAATGTTAGTTTCTTAGTCTCCCGGTTTGTCATGGTAATTCATATTTTTGTTGTTTTGATCGTTCAACACATTTAACCCTTCAAGAAAAAATTCCAATGATTCCAAAACATTTTTTTATAAGTCCATGATTTCGTTTAAGAGCAGGTCATCCAAGATTACAACCCAATATTGATAGATCCGAAGAATATACAAGTACATAGATTAGGGTTTTTACCAATTAGAGTCTCCGACAATCGAAGCTCCTAGATCTTCACTATCTAATACCCAAAACAAAGAATATGAGAAGATTAGATGATGATTTTGTATTTGGATGATGAACATCATCGAATTTTGAGTAGAACAAGGATTAAAAATCATCAAAAACACTTTCTGCTTACCGAAGATTCGAAGATGAATGGTTCGTGCCTAGTTTAAGATCTTGGATGTCTTGATCATCAAAAACTCGATGGATAGCTCTAGAAATTCAGAATTTTCGAATGGAATGAAGGAGGAAGAGAGAGTTTTGAAGAGGAAGGTGGCTAGGGTTTCAAGGGTGTTGCACAACTTGTGACAAATGAGGCCAGGGCAAGGGGAATACCCCCTTTACCCATTTGCGGCCGAAACAAGGAGGAAGAAGGGCCTTCGGGCCCTTGGCCCATCTCGTGCAACCCGTCACGTCTCGACCCGCTCGTCTTCTAATTTTTACGTTTTCAAATTCCGCGCGCAACAACGGTTCCAACGAGCTATCACATGCCCTATTATTCGGTCAATTTATATTTTTAGATCCAATTTATGTTTATTTACTAGGCTTTAGACAAAACCCATGGATGTAGAGTTAGTTGGATTTCGGTGTAATTTCGTGTTTTACTTCTTAGAAAAACCTTGATTGGGCTCAATACATAGGAACTCATACGATAACAAGTCCACTAGTCACATAATGATAAAGACTCCAGGCCCATCATAAAGACATAGGCCCATTGAGCCCAAATCTCGGGCCCAACAAGAAATGTACCATAAATCAAGACTAGGCCCAAATAGGGACAAAAGACAAAGTCAACGCCCCCATTTTGGTGACGGATGTCACAGTATCCCCGAGTTGAGAGAATTTCGTCCTGAAATTCAATTGGTGTTATCAACTGCAATGTCATCCACAAACAGGGGGAGTACTTAGTCTTTAATAAAACTTCCCACATGAAGATAAGATTTAGGTTCTCGTTTTGAGTTCCATCTAGTCTTTATGATAAGGATTTGCACTACCTCTCCAAGTTTAACTTCCTTAGTCACAATCCAAACTAGTACATAGGGAATTGAAATTTGCCGCCCGCTAAAATTCCTAGGGTCACCCAATGAATCACAGGATCAAAACCGTTTTGTAGTTTTAACCACACTTGTCAATCTATGTGGCAATTTTCTCCATCTGACAAGATAAATCATGTCATTCCAAGGCAACAACTTGCGAACTGGCTATAAAAACCAAATCTCTTGAGATGGCGTTTTAGGTTTTACAACCTAATTTTTCTAATATCTCTAGAGTATGACCGTTGTCCAATACCAAAAACTAGATTTCAGTGTGGATTCCGATTTCACGTTCAAGATATCAATAGTGTTTATATATAGGGTGTACCGCAGCTAACCCACCACACTACTAACACCTTGATAGTGTACCAGTCCCCAACCGTATCTAATTATCAAATCAACCAACATCATAGAACATGCCCAAAACAAGGGTTCTTTTGATTGTCGGTGTAAATCTGACAATCTTGTGATGCCTTTATTTTGTCCTACGTCTAAAACCCTAATCATTTGTCTCTTGAATGATTAATGGTTCAGTCATCAAATTTTACCTTATTTCTCCCCATTATACCTGTGACCGACACTTACATCTGTAAAGTGCCTCGAATGATGCTAATATAATACTCCAATGGTAGGTACTGTTATAAGGGAACTCAACCAATAGTAGGTGATCGCCTAACTACTTCCAAAGTTGATGACACAAGGCCATAACATATCCTGTGACGTCTTAGTAGTTCACTGACTTAGACCATTTAGAGTAATAAATTGTATTCATGTCCAAACACCTCCCCATCACCTTTTATAAGCTCTGCTAGAATCATGGCACGAAGCAACTGTCCCGATCAAAGACAAACGACAAAGATGCTCCATTTCTACTCATAATTTCATTGACATAAATTCTTATCAGCGTTCCTATCTTGTACCCCTCACTAATAGTCGGGAAATGGGCATATATGGCCAATGACCCAGATCAAGTCATTCTCACTACTTGTTCGTGAAGAAGTCTACACAAAAGTTTTCCTACCTCTATTCTAAAATCTTAGGCTATTGCAATAGTCCAGATGGCCTTTGATTCTACACTTTGACCTTTGAACTAGTTGAAAGCTAGTACACATAGTCCGCCATGTGCCTTTTCATTCAAGAACACCAATACATGTCTTAACGATCATGGCACCTCTCGTTAGCACCAGGATGAATAATATACGTAAACTTGTGTGCTTCGTCCATCACCAATGTCTACACATTCCAATAAATTAAACCAAAATTTTCTTTAAAAAGTACAATCCTACATTGTCCTTTTGTACAGCTGTTTGTTCCAGACCTCTTAAAGCCTCATCCTTCACACTCGGTCTCCTCGTTGATTCAATTCAAGTAACATCGATGTGGGATTTTCTACCTAAATGAACCGTTCTCCCCAATGCCCTCACGCACATGGGTTTGGCTCTTTTCTTACGTCTCGACAAATTAGAACTCACATTTGCCCTTCCCGGGTGACATCAGATTTCAAAGTCGTAGTCACTAAACAACTCAATCCAACATCTCAGTCTCATGTTGAATCCTTTTTGATAAAAAAAATGTGTTGAAAATTCTTGTGGTTAGTATAGATGACACACTTGGAGAACTTAGCGTATAGTTTCTCTTTTTCCACTCCAATATCCTCCCTCCATGTTTCTCATGATCCTCCCTGTCCTCAAATAAGTCAGCTGGTCTTCAGTGAACAATATGACAAATTCATTCAGACATGATTCAGACATCCGTTTCCTCAGTTCCATAAACACAATAGGTGCCTTTGTAGCCCTAAAATTCATCACTTTTACTCAGGATCTATGTAACGAGTTCTAAATGATTTCTTCAGTATGTCGTCCTCATGTTCTCTAAATTGATGATTCCCGAATAGAGATCAATATTCTCAAAGGTATGTTGATACTTCTAGCTGATCGAATAGATCATTTACCCTTGATAAAGGATAACGGTTCTTTACCGCTAACTTATTCAGCTTTTGATAGTCCACGCACATCGAATGATCTATCCTTTTTCTTGACACAAAGCAATAGTGCCCCATGGTGAGTGATCAGGTTATAGAAACCTTTATCGATAACTCCTAAAGTTGATTAGGCAAAATTTTCACCTTTTAAGGTGCTGAGCGATAAGGTGTCCGAGCAACATGCATCGCGTTCAGTACTAGGTCAATCTGAAAGTCCAATTGTGAACGAGGCATTGAAACCAAATCCTTCTTGAACACTTCCTAAACTTCTCATACAACAGGTATGTCATCTAGCTCTTATTCCTCCACCTTCATACTTATGATCTGCGTATTGTACTCTTCTAATCTCTTTCCATGTACGTCTAGTGTCTCACCGTTCTATAATGGCATGCGAGTAGTCTTCTCGCATAAGATAATCTCGACCTTATTCCTTGATAATCAGTTCATTCCCATGACCATATCAAAACTTCCAAGTCAAAGCCATATAAGATTTATTCTAAAGGCAAGGTCCTCTACTAGCACAACATAGTCCTAAATTATCTCCCTAATATTTACATGACTTCCGTTAGCCCATTTCATAACACTTATCCTCATAATTGAGGTCAAGTCCAACTTAGTTATAAAAGTCAAAGTCACTACGTGTGGGTCCTGTCAGGCATTTTGACACCAATCTCAACTGCCTTTCTATGAACAGGGTTGCCGCATTACCTTGCGCTAGGTTAGCACAAGTTGCATGCCATATTTGAAATGTTCCTTTGTTTTTGATCAAACATTTCACCTTTAAGCCCATTTAACCTTGCATATGCCTTTCAATGATGCTCCTGGCTTCCACACTCATAATGTTAATGTCATACTCTTGCCAATCTGACCGCATTAATCAGCACAATTAGGCTCACCAACACCTTTAAGCCCTTGGCTAAGCGTTCCAATTGCTAGAAATTGAAATACATATGACGTGACATAATAGTCGGATGGTGCAGATTGAACTTATTACACTTTGGACAACTGCCCACAGTCCTTCATTGCCAGCACGACAACCAAATATCCTTACACGACCTTGTCCTTCTTGTCCATTTAAACACCATCTACCTTAACCGATTCCCTAACATCCTTCTTCATCTCACTAGCTTTCTCGAAGCTCTAATACGAACCATCTCGTCGGCCAAAGTACATGTCTTCAGCATTGCACTCTAAACGGTTGGGGTTGCACCAGCGGCCATCATTCCATGACTATGGAACCAATCCTTTGATGTGCTCCCAACTTTATTTGACTTATATGTCATAGTTATAGAACTACCTTTGCCAGCTTATAGAATTGGCAGGTATGGGTGTCATGACCACATCTTACCATTGCATGATTCCAAGACACAAGATCTAACTTTTTTCATTCAGTCCACAAGGTAGTACTCCTCGGTTACCAATCTTTTAAGCTCACCCAAAGTCATGACCATTACAACCTTCATACCTCGAACTAGTGTTTGAGCATTCTACTACGTTAGTTCTTCGCCCACCGATGAACAGACAACACAGTTTACCTTTGATTCTCAGCATAACTCTCGATGTCTACATCTGCTCCAATTTTCTCAATGCAACGGGTCAAGGCTGTTGCTCCAACTTTCCCGCCGTACCACTTTTGCTTGCATATCATGAGTTCCATGTATGTACAACCAATCTTGCCTCCAATAGTATTTCCTTCCAGGTTATTAGTTCCACCATGTCCAACTCTAAACTGCTAGGATCATCACATAGCCTAGTTCAAGCACATCCTTAGTATACCGAAGATGTTTATATATAGGGTTCCCCATAGCTTTCCCACCACACCAACGATATATCAAGAACGATACTTAAACTGGTTACATGACATCCACTTATTCCATCAAGCTTAATGCTAGAACATCCAAATGTCGAATGCCCCAAGTCTTAGGATCCGTCCGAACAAAGCATCATAGGTACAAAGAGCCTCACCTCTCTACTGCAATTCTTTAAAGACCAAGTACATCTTGAACATGTAGTCAATTTCCACGATCATAGAAACAAAAGCGATTTCAACGTCCCCTAGATACTGAGCTAAAATGTCAAGGTATGATTCCCATGAAGGTTCTAGATCGGTTTGTACTTATGGAAGTATAAAGGGTATAGGTGTTTCTACACCATTGATTATAATAAGAACATGAACACCAATGTCCCATGTAAAGAATAGAAGATTTGTACTAACTATGACGTTATCTCACGAAAGGGTTTGCTAGATTTTGCATGCATTGCAAATTGCAATTACGTGTGCACCCGTAATGGTAATTTGCTTTGCATGGCCACCCCTAGCTCCTCCTGTCAGAGTCAACGCATCATATCAAGTATGAATTGTTATCCATGATTGGAGAATCAAGGATATGATCACTAACCAAAGGTTAAGTAACCAAAGTTGTACAGAGGAATTTGATTAAGAAAGCACTCTTGGGTAAGGAATAGTCAAAAGACTCCATTTAGTATAGTTTGAAATCTAATAAAGTAGTCATTTGACCTGAGTACGCCATGGTTCTTGTCTATTGGTGTCATGTCAGCTAGCATGTGCATCTCCCAATATTCAACTCACAATATAGGTATCACCAGCAAACGCATATACTATTATTAGCTTAACACCTAAGTCCTTTAAAATCCTTATAGTCGCACTTATCAATCCATACCAAATAACAGTCAAGCGCATAACGAGAGGACGTCCTTACCTAATGCTTTCTTAAGGCACGCACAGATGATAGAATGACCAAAAGAAATTTCAAAACAGGTACATCACAAATATCATGTAAGACAAGGTACACAGCACAACAAACAATGCACATAGAACATTCACATGTATAATAGTACACACATAAACCTATGATGCATACTACATGTGGGTACTTAGGTTATAGTCTAGGTTGAATAATCCACCTAATTCTCTATAACCAATGGCTCTGATACCAATCTGTCACACCCCGCTGATAGCGGAAACACGAGGGCGCGACGGACGGGATCGTCATAACACATTGGGGGGTCTAAGAGAATCACTATATGGCGTTCTCCGTAAATGGGTCATGACGACTGCCGACACATACGAACAAGTGTCAAGTTCCATCACTCCATTACGAACAACAATAATGCAATATGTCCATCAAAAAGTCCCAATAGAACAAACACTCCAAAAACGATTACAATCCAAAATAAATTCAACAAGCACATCATTAACGTCCAGTCCTAAATAATCCAAAAGACCATAGACAGACAAGTCCAAATGAAAGTCCAAAAGTAGTCTAATGCTCCCAAGGGAGCGGTCCCATCTAAGTCCACATCCATTCCACCTATGCATTGTTACCTGAAAAGACATGCTCATAAAGGTCAACATATGTTGGTAAGTTCACAGGTTTAAAGTACAAAACATGCCGTGTGTCCATGTAAAACAGAAATGAGAGTGTGTGAGTAAGGGAACATAGTAGTCATAGAATTCATACAAATCAATAGTCATGCCCATGTCCATAACCGGATTATATTCACCCAAGGGCTCGCCCAAGGCCAAGTTAGTCTTAGCTAGCATACCAACAACAAGGGTGGGGTGTCAGCCCGTTAGTACTAACAATACCTCTCCATGACAGTCCAGTCCACATACAGTCCAAGTAAAGATAACACATTTGTAAGAACTCTAGACCCAATCCTATGGCCCAAACCACACACAAGTTGTTTATAACACGGCGTAGAACAAAACATTTGAGCAAGCTTTTCCCCCAAGAAAACATATTAAAAAGGGGCCGTGAAACTCACCTCAGAACAACAAATTCTCAAAGTCCAAACTCACAAAACGACGAGCAAGCACTAAAAGTACAATACACAAAAAGTGTTACCACAGCATAAAATGACCAGTCATGGGTGTAATCCTTTTAGTCCAGCCCTTAAAGCTAATCAAGGTTCTCCATTGTCACGATTATTAATTTAGTTCTTTGTAGAGACAGTTAATCAATTTATACGCAAGACTTGTCTTAATTTTGATTATTTAGTTCCACTCTTACTTTTTAAGTTTACCAAGATATTTCAGATTACATATCTGATTGCGCACCAGTCTTGTATAGGCTGTTTGGAGTTTGAAACGATAACGAATCATTGCGTAAAAAGTGTCGTTTGAAAGAAGAGACTTTAAATTAAAATACAAGAAAAGAATCATGTTCATTTGAAAAATATGAGGAAGTTATGGCTCCAACAATACAAGCTAATCTGCTGTCCAGATTCGTCAGTTTTGAACTTCTGTTTTGTTTGCAACGTTTGGAGGACAAACGGTGTCGAAACGACACGAGGTCACTTGGGTTAGTTAGAGGACTCATAGAGATACATTTTAGACCCAGACTTTGTCCCAATTGGGCGTATTTTGACCAAGTTACGACGTGTGCAAAATGTCCCAATTTTCTGACAGCAAGCTGTCCAGTTTGTTAGTTTCGTTCCTTTGTGTCTCAAATCCCAACATAAGTTCGTTAACATTCCGAGTATATAATAAAACTTTTATTCCAGATTCTAATTGTTTCTAAACTTAAATTAAACACTTATTTTATTTAATTTTTAGTCCAAAACAGAATGTTAGTTTCTTAGTCTCCCGGTTTGTCACGGTAATTCATATTTTCATTGTTTTGATCGTTCAACACATTTAACCCTTCAAGAAACAATTCCAATGATTCCAAAACATTTTTTTTATAAGTCCATGATTTCGTTTAAGAGCAGGTCATCCAAGATTACAACCCAATATTGATAGATCCGAAGAATATACAAGTACATAGATTAGGGTTTTTACCAATTAGAGTCTCCGACAATCGAAGCTCCTAGATCTTCACGATCTAATACCCAAAACAAAGAATATGAGAAGATTAGATGATGATTTTGTATTTAGATGATGAACATCATCGAATTTTGAGTAGAACAAGGATTAAAAATCATCAAAAACACTTTCTGCTTACCGTAGATTCGAAGATGAATGGTTCGTGCCTAGTTTAAGATCTTGGATGTCTTGATCACCAAAAACTCGATGGATAGCTCTAGAAATTCAGAATTTTCGAATGTAATGAAGGAGGAAGAGAGAATTTTGAAGAGGAAGGTGGCTAGGGTTTCAAGGGTGTTGCACAACTTGTGACAAATGAGGCCAAGGCAAGGGGAATACCCCCGTTACCCATTTGCGGCCGAAACAAGGAGGAAGAAGGGCCTTCGGGCCCTTGGCCCATCTCGTGCAACCCGTCACGTCTCGACCCGCTCGTCTTCTAATTTTTACGTTTTCAAATTCCGCGCGCAACAACGGTTCCAACGAGCTATCACATGCCCTATTATTCGGTCAATTTATATTTTTAGATCCAATTTATGTTTATTTACTAGGCTTTAGACAAAGCCCATGGATGTACAGTTAGTTGGATTTCGGTGTAATTTCATGTTTTACTTCTTAGAAAAACCTTGATTGGGCTCAATACATAGGAACTCATACGATGACAAGTCCACTAGTCACATAATGATAAAGACTCCAGGCCCATCATAAAGACATAGGCCCATTGGGCCCAAATCTCGGGCCCAACAAGAAATGTACCATAAATCAAGACTAGGCCCAAATAGGGACAAAAGACAAAGTCAACGCCCCTATTTTGGTGACGGATGTCACACAACCCCCTGGATTTGAGGATCCTAACTTTCCACATAGAGTATACAAGCTTGACAAAGCTTTGTATGACCTTCATCAAGCACCAGGGAAGTGGTATGACACATTGTCATCTTTCCTGCTGAAGAATGGCTACAAAAGAGGGACCATTGATTAGACACTTTTCCTTAAACATGAACATCAAGATCTTTTGGTGGTTCAAATATATGTTGATGACATAATATTTGGATCAACCAACAAGAAACTATGTCAAAGCTTTGAAGAGTTAATGAAATCTGAATTTCAGATGAGCTCCATGGGAGAATTGACATTCTTCCTTGGCTTACAAGTTAATCAGAAAACAGATGGCAGTTTCATCAGTCAAGAAAAGTACATTCATCAAATTCTGAAGAAGTACAATCTTGCTGATACAACTTCATGCAAGACTCCTACCTTAACAATAGACAAGATTGTGCCTGACCCTGCTGGAAAATCAGTAGATCAAAGATTGTATAGATCAATGATCGGTTCTTTAATGTACTTAACTGCCAGTAGACCTGATATAATGTTTGCTGTGTGTGTTTGTGCCAGGTATCAATCAGACCCAAAGGAGTCACATCTGAATGCTGTGAAGAGAATATTCAGATACCTGAAAGGCAAACTGGCTCTAGGATTGTGGTATCCAAAAGATGGAGATTTCAGTCTTTACTCATATTCAGATAGTGACTATGGAGGGTGCAACAACAACAGAAAATCAACAACTGGTGGATGTCAGTTTTTGGGACCAAGACTTGTTTCTTGGCAGTGCAAGAAGCAAACAAATGTATCTGTGTCCACAGCTGAAGCTGAGTACATAGCTGCTTCAGCTGGTTGCTCTCAAGTACTTTGGTTGCAAAACCAATTACTTGATTATGGATACAATCTCCTTCAAACACCAATTCATATTGATAATTCAGCTGCTATGTTTATAACTGCTAACCCAGTTCAACATAGTAAAATAAAACACATTGAAATCAGATACCATTTTCTGAGAGACTGCTCAGAAAAGGGTTTAATCAAGTTAGTCAAAGTGGACACAACAAATCAGCTGATTTGTTCACTAAAGCCTTTGATTCTATTAGATTTAATTTTCTGATAGAATCTTTGGGGATGATTAACTTAGAGTAAATCATCAAAAGCATATGACTGTCCTTGTGTAGAGTAATGATTGAGGATGATTTAAGTGTCTGATAGAATATTTGTGCATGCCTTACGTATGGGAAATGATAGTAGACTATGCTTGGCTTCCTTTAACAAAAAAAAACTCAAACTGACTTGTACAATTTTGATATGTGAGTAGGTTCATCTTGAGTAGAAACTAAGTTACGAGCATGCCAAACTAAAAGAAACAGGTATCTGTCTATGAAAACTCTATTTTGAGAGTCAGGAAAGTAAGTTATCTCCTGATGTGACCAAATCACTTACACAAGCACACTATGTAAAATACTTTATAATCTTCTATCTTTGCAAAGTTATATTCCCTTTGTTTTGTGTGAACAAAGATCTGGGGATATGATTAAAGAGTATGATCTTCATTCTCCCTCTATTTTGTGTAAACAAAGACCTGGGTTAAGTTCACTTCTGTTTTACGAAAGTAAAGACCTGGTGACTATGAAGATCATATCTCAGCTCTAAAAAGAATCACTTGTGATCAATTGTACATCAATTCAAAGAGCTTCAACATCAAAGCATTCATGAGACTGTAATATGTCTCAAGATAGAACTTATAACTTAATGTACATAGTCATTAAGTGTGAAAAAGTAGTGATTTGTCTCACCTACGGAAGACAAACTCTAATAACAATTGAATGTGGAGCACATGACAGATACTGATTAACAAACTTCAAAACATGATAATCAGCATGCCTAGTTGATACATTACTCATGTACGAATTTAAGTGGATCTATATATTTACAATCAGGTGTGAAATAGATCAAATAATCAACATCAGCAGAAGCCAAGAGTCATAGTATGATCCCTCTATATATATGCATGCATGCAATTGTTTAAGTCAGACGTTTAATTTGTCCTCCTAACTGATTTTCTCTCATTAAGACTGTCATATGCCTTTCATGCTTGTTTACAACTTAAATTTATGATGAATGCAACAGTTTAACATTAATCACAAATTTAGGGGGAGTAGTCCATGCATGAAAAACAATAAAAACCTGTTAATTCGGTGTGAAGGAATTGGACACCCGAACACTTGCTTTCTTGTACTTAATTGCCATGCAAACAAAGTCAACAATGTCCAACATCCACACATGATTCTACTTGGTAGATATCATACATTTTACCCAGACACTTGCTTTCTTGTACTTAATTGCCATGCAAACAAAGTCAACAATGTCCAACATCCACACATGATTCTACTTGGTAGATATCATACATTTAAAGTTTTAACAAAACTTTAAGTTCCGCAGAAGTAACAGTGAAATTTCTATTTCAGGAGAACAGATGCATTGTATTTGAACTAAGGCATCTGCAGATGTTAAGACATCCGCAGATGTTAAGGTTCCGCAGATGTTCTGCGGAAGAAGTAATGCATTCGAAATAAACTTGGTATACGGAAAGGGATAAATGGGAAGTGGGACCAACATAATTAATAAAAGAAATTAATGTGTTCACTTATAAATAAGGTTTCTGACTCTAAGAATTCATTAATCAATTTTTCAGAACACTTTTTCAGTTTTTAACCTAGAAAAACACCCATTTTCCCCTCATTCAAACTTTCAAAAACCCGTTCCGAGAAAAGCATAAACTACATTATCAGTAATTGATTATCATTATTGAGAAGGTAAATCATGTTCTAATGTTCAGTACGAAACTGGTAATCCGTGTTTGTCATTAAAACGATTCGACTTCATGTGAGATTTATGCTAAATCGATTTTTGTTGCTGATTACAGATGGCAAACAGATTCGCAAAGGAACACAATGTGTGCGCATTCTTAAATGCCGATGATCCTGCTGCTGAAGGATGTCAAGATATCATCAGATATCTTCGACGGTCCAGACTGGGATTGTGCAGACTGGGATTGTGGAAGAACACAGGATTATGGCCTGGAAATATGATCCAGACTGGGATTGTGCAATTATCAAGAGGACATCTGGAAGAATTCATTACTTCCATGATATGGAAGCACTATTGAGTCTTCCGGATCAAGATATCAAAGATCTACAGAGCATACCCATTTCCAATTATCCAATCCATCTTAGGGGAAGAGACTTCTCTGTAGCTGTGAATGGAATGAAAACTAGATTTGTTGATGATGTGCTTAAACAAGCAAAGAGAGATGATCTGGAGCACAAAAAGATCAAACGAAGTAAGAAAAGAAAAACAGCTGAAGTCTCATCTCTTGTAGATGATGATATGTTAAAGAGGGTTGGATGTATGAATAAAAACTCAGAGTCCATCAAAAGCTTCAAAGGAAATCAATTTACTTATCCCATCATAGAATAGGGTTATGTTGAAAGAACAAAGGAGCTAGTATTGTTGAGAAATGCTGATGGGAAGAAAGCTGAAAATATAAGGATTTTGACCCAGTCGAGATCAAAATGCTTCATCCAAGCTATACATCATATCTCCACGACAAATTCTTCCCAAGGCTAACAGATGAAAAAGCTTAGAATGATCTCTGCCTTTATGTGCATATGATTCAAGTAATAGACAAATTGCATGCAAAGGCATACAAGAGAAGAAAACATGAAGCTGGGCTGCTGAAAGGATCAATAATAGAAGAAGTGTCAGAACTCAGAATCTCAGAGGAAGATGAGCTTGAAATTGTACATAACGATAGTGTAGTGGAAACACTCACTACTGAAGAAGACATTTTGGGCCTGAGCTATGAAACACTGAAGAAGATCAGCAAGATGAAGATCAAGTACAAGTACGACGATCTGTATCTTACTTCTACAACAAGATGATAGCAAGAGTGAAAGAGCTAGCAGTTTTGAAGGACTAATTACAAGGAGCTAAGCCTAAGGGGGAGTATTGTTGGATCTAGATAGTATAGGTCTAGATCATTTTGTATAGGCTTAGAACTTTAATCAAGTCTTGTAATTAATAATTGTAACTGTCAATTATATATGTATATATATATGCATTGAATCTATAGGTTAACCCATATATATGTATGTTGCATTGTGATTGTTGACAGGAAAAATCAATATACTTTGTAGGATTCCTGAAATTGACCAAGTGTAAGAAACATCTACGGATGAACATTATTGTTATTCCGTAGATATATTTCTTACAGGACCACATCACGTAAAGTTTCCTGCGGATAATCAAGGATTGCATGAAGTGAAGACACCTACGGAAGAAAGAGTTCCTACGGAAGAACAACACTTCTACGGAAGACTAAGTCATCTACGGAAGAACAAAACTCCTACATACGACAAGACTCCTGCGGAAGAACAGAATACTTGTATGAATTCAAATATCAAACAAGCCAAACAAGTCAACACAATCAATAACAAATCCCAAGAGATCCGGTGTTTCCTTAACCGACTCAAACCGTCTATAAATATGAGTCCTAGGTTTCACATCTCGGCGAACACAACCAAGCAATATTACGGCTGTCAAGTTACATCATCGTGCAACCCTAGGCGCCGTCACGTCAACAACAACATTATTCGATTCACAGAAATCATTGTTCATAGTGATTGTATAATTATTCTTTTAAAATCATTACTTGATAATTAATGAAATACGTTTGAATAATCATTGAGTTCGCATTTACTGTGTTTTTGTGTTTGTGTTCATCAATAATCATTAATACAATTGAACGTCAATTAATGATAATTCCGCGATCATTGATTTGATTTATTTTAATACTGATAATTCCTGAATTGAGATCCACGGATTCACACACACACATATATATATATAGATATATATATATATAGGTATATATATAGGTATATATATATAGGTATATATATATAATATATATATATATATATTGGTATGTATATATATATATATACACCTATATATATATATACCTATATATATACCTATACATATATATATACCTATATATATATATACCTATATATATATACCTATATATATATATGTGTATATATATATGTATAACTATATATATATAACTATATATATATACTTATACATACACACATATATATATATACACCTATACATACACACACACACACAGATATATATATATATATATATATATATATATATATATATATATATATATATATACCTATACATACACACATATATATATACCTATACATACACATATATATATACCTATACATACACACATATATATATACCTATACATACACATATATTTATATATACCTATACATACACATATATATATATATATATATATACCTATACATACACATATATATATATACCTATACATACACACATATATATATATATATATATATATATATATATACCTATACATACACATATATAGATATACCTATACATACACACACACACATAAACACACACACACACACACTCGAACCCGCTCGAACCAAGCTTTCTTCTCTCCATTCTTCCTTTTCTCTCTTCTTTCTCTCTTTTGGCTGAAATATGGGTGTGGGGAGAGGGTAAGGGCTACCCACTCCCTTTAAACACCCTCATTTACCCAACTTTTTCACGTTGGCGAGTTTGGTCCCCCAACTTGGGACTTTATTTCTCTTTTTCTTCTTTCGTCAGCTTCAAAGAAAAATATCCGGGTGTTACAAGTCCACCCCCCTTATATAGGTTTCGTCCCCAAAACCTGTTATTCCTCGAACAAACATGGGTAATGATGTCTCATTTCTTCTTCTGTCTCCCACGTTGACTCGGATCCCTTCCTGTGCTTCCACTGTACACGCACAAGAGGAACCACTTTATTTCTTAGCCTCTTCTCTTTTCGATCGATGATTGCCACTGGTTGCTCCATGTAATTGAGCCATTCGTCTACTTCGATATCCTCCAGTGGAACAATCATATCCTCATCTGCCAAACACTTCCTTAGATGAGATACATGGAATGTCGGGTGAATTCCACTTAACTCCTCTGGTAGCTCCAATCGATAGGCCACCTCTCCTACTTGATCAATGATTCGGAAAGGACCTATGTATCTCGAGCTCAACTTGCCCCGCTTTTGGAAGTGAATGATACCCTTCCAAGGTGAGACCTTCAACATAACCCGATCACCCACCTGGAACTCAATCGGTCTGCGTCGTTTATCAGCATACGACTTCTGTCAATCTTTGGCCCCCTTCATGAAGGCTTTGATCCTTTCAAGCTTCTCAGTCGTAGGCTCGATCACCTCAACGCTCCCTAACTCTTTATGACCAATATCACCCCAACAAACGGGTGTTCTGCATCTCCTACCATATAGCATCTCATAAGGTGGCATACCAATGCTGGCATGATAGCTGTTATTGTATGAGAATTCAGCTAACGGTAAGTGGTCATCCCAACTTCCCCCAAAATCAATCACACATGCTCAAAGCATGTCCTCCAATGTCTGAATGGTCCTTTCTAACTGACCATCAGTCTGGGGATGATAAGCCGTGCTGATGTGTAACCTCGTCCCCATAGCATCGTGGAATTTCTTTCAGAATTTGGATGTAAACCGGGTGTCACGATCAGACACAATAGACACCGACACACCATGACGAGTTATAATTTCCTTGATGAACAGATCAGCCAACCTCTCGGATGAATATGTCTCGCAAATCGGTAGGAAGTGAGCACTCTTCATCAAGCGGTCAACAATCACCCATATAGCATCATACCCTTTTGGAGTACGCGGCAGCTTCGTAATGAAATCCATGGCAATGTGCTCCCACTTCCATTCCGGTATATCCAAAGGTTGGATCTTCCCATATGGCTTTTGATGCTAGGCCTTCACTTGCAAGCAAGTAAGGCACTTACTCACATATCCCACCATGTCACGCTTCTTACCCGCCACCAATAATCTTTCTTCATGTCTTGGTACATCTTTGTAGCACCAGGATGAATAGAGAATCGAGTCTTGTGAGCTTCATCCATAATCTTCACTCGTAGATCCCCAAAACAAGGAATCCACATCCGCCCGAATCGGGTTTTAACACCGAGAGTTTTCTCACCCAACTCAACGACTAGACCTCTCATCCTTTCAAAGTTAAGATGATATTCTTTTAATGCCTCATCTTGAAACTCTTTGACTTGCTTCATTACATCAGAGGTCATAATCAACTGGTACGCTTTCACCCGAATCGGCTCGGGTCTCTTCTTTCGGCTAAGGGCATCCGCCACCACGCTGGCTTTGCCCGGATGATAATGGATCTCACAATCATAATCTTTTATGAGCTCCAACCATTTCCTCTGCCTCATGTTTAAGTCTTTCTACTCGAAGAAATACTTCAAGCTTTTGTGGTCAGTGAAAATGGTGCACTTCGTCCCGTAAAGATAGTGCCTCCAAATCTTTAGTGCAAAGACCACGGCTGCTAACTCCAAGTCATGAGTAGGATAGTTAACCTCATGAACCTTCAACTGTCGGGATGCATAGGCTATAATCTTCCCTCTCTGCATTAACATGCACCCCAATCCCAAGTAGGAAGCATCAGAATAAACCACCAGATCTTTGCTTCCATTGGGTAATGATAGAACAGGAGCTTTGGTCAATCTCGTTTTCAATTCTTCGAACGCCTTCTCTTGAGCTTGACCCCATACAAACTTTACATCCTTACCGGTCAACTTGGTTAGTGGAGAAGCGATCTTAAAGAAGTCTTGAATGAATCTTTTGTAGTAGCCCGCCAAACCCAAAGAAACTACGGATCTCAGATGGCGTCTTTGGAGACTTCCATTGCATCACCGCTTCCACCTTTGACAGATCTACCATAATCCCCTCCGGATTCACCACATGACCCAAGAATTGAATCTCACGCAACCAAAACGCGCATTTGGAGAACTTGGCATACAACTTCTCCCTTCTCAACGTCTCCATCACCTCTCGAATGTGACCGGCATGCTCTATCTCTCTCTTTGAATAAATCAGGATATCATCAATAAACACAATCACTGATTTATCCAACATCGGCCGACACACTTGGTTCGTCAGATCCATGAAAGCAGCTGGCGCGTTGGTCAAAGCAAAAGACATAACGAGAAACTCATAATGACCATAACGCGTGCAAAAAGCTATTTTAGGAATATCCTGCTCCTTCACCTTTAGTTGATGGTAGCCAGATCAAAGATCTATCTATGAAAACCAACTGGCACCTTGAAGCTGATCAAACAAATCATCAATCCTCGGTAACGGGTACCGATTTTTCACCGTCAACTTGTTCAGCTCACGGTAGTCTATACACATCCTCATACTGCCGTCGTTCTTCTTCACGAATAAGTCTAATAAACCCCTTATCAAGCAGCTCTTGCAATTGCTCCATCAACTCTTTCATCTCAGTCGAAGCCAAACGATACGGTGCCTTGGCAACGGGTTGGGAACCCGGTATCTGATCAATCTGAAACTTGATCTCTTGGTCAGGTGGCACTCCTGATAAGTCTTCTGGGAACATGTCTGAAAAAGTCACACACAACCGGAACATCGGATAGTTGTGGTGTTGGCATTTACACATCCTTTACATAACACAGGTAGGCGCTACATCCACGCCTCATACACTTTCCCGCCACCGCCATTGAGATTACTTTTAGGATCGTCGTGACCCGATCCCCATAAATAGTTACCGAACTCCCGTGGCGCTATCAAACGAATCATCTTCCTGCGACACACTATATTCGCCTCGAAGTCCGCCAACCAATCCATCCCAAGAACCAAGTCGAAACAACCTAAGGTCATCACAAATGGTCTAACCGGAAATTTATGACCCTCTAATTCCACTTCACAACCCTCTATCATCTCTGAAATCCTGGTAGACTTACCTGTGGCAGTTTCTACATCAAAGGGCGTGTCAACCCGTCTACTACTAACAGGCAGTTTAGCACAGAAAGCAGCAGAAATAAAACTCTTACTATCACCCGAATCAAACAACACAAGCTAAAGTTTGGTTCACTAGAAACGTACCGGACACGACATCAGGGTCCGTCCTAGCTTCTTCTTTTATCATGGTGAATGCCCTGGCGCTCACCCTCGGTCCTTCACTTCCCGTCTTCTTCACCCCGGAACCCTTAGCCCTTGGCTTCTTACAGTCTTTACTCACATGACCACTTTCCCCACAGTTGAAGCACCTTGTACCCCTGCAATCTCTAGCCATATGACCAGGCTTCCCACACTTAAAACAAATGTTCAACCCCCATCTACACTCACCACTGTGCTCCTTCCCACATTTGCCACACTTTCTCGATCTCGTACCCGGTGTGGCTACAAGGCGATCATCCACCCGTGCCTTCTTGTTACCCGTCGAGACATCACCCCGACCAAACCTCTTCCCACTCCGGTTTCGATCGCCACCACCCTTCTTACTACGTTCAGCCACCACCACTACCGCCCTCTCATCATATAACCTCCCTGTCAAGTCCACCGCCGACCTAAACGTGCTCGGTCGGGCAGCGATCATGTGCCTGCGAATATCTGCTGGTAAACCCTGAATGTGTCTCTTAATCTTTCGTGATAGAGGCGTCACCTGATCTGGCACTAGACATGCCATCTCGTGGAACTTTGTGGTGTACTATTGGTGTGTCATGGTTCCCGCCTCTTGTTGCAGAAACTCCGTCTCAACCTTGTCCATTTCTCGGTGAGGACCAAACACCGCAATCACCAACTTTTTCAGCTCCGACCATCTCATCCTCCCAATAGCCTTGCTACCATCGGCTTGGACTATATTGTCCCACCAGCATAGAGCCGATTCCATAAAAGAGTGGGCAGCAAACTTTACTTTCTGATCCTCCCGGCACTCGCTGATGTTCAAAACAGCTTCCATTTCTCTCACCCACCGGTGAGCAGCAACAGCAGTGCCGTTACCATCAAAAGTAGGGGGCTTACATCGTTGAAACGCCCCATAGTTACAACCTCATGCCGCCTCCAGCACAGGCTCCTCTTCTTCCTCTTCTTCATCATCAGAAAGATCCGTTTCAGACTCCGGTTGCTCCAGTCCTCCCGAGGACCTGTTCCTTTCTTTTCATTCGCCTTCCCGTACAGCCTTAATCACATCAGTCACCACAGACGGTAAGATCGTCTGCATGACTTGTTGAACCTCCTCCACTACAGCCTCCTTTACCGAGGCTCTCAAATTAGCGCTCTCATCTACACCCTTCGGATGAGGGGTCTCGGGTTCTTCAGGAACCACCTTTTCAACTCTGGGTCTTCCCCTCTTGGGTTGCGGCTCAGCACCAGGCCCATCATGACCACCACCACGAGAGGCTTTCGAAGATCTACCACCGGCCATCCTCTAACACACACTGAAAGATTCAAACACCAACACGGTCATTCAAGGGAATAGCTCAGTTTATGTCAAGTATAGTAAGTCCCTAATTACAGTGGCCAGTTGTGATTAGCCACTTACTTTACTCTTCGTACCCCGAGCATTACCTGTCCTGACTATATCAGTATTTAAATCTACCAGCAACACACATACCACATAACATGCGCACATAATACCGGTTAACCTTAAGAAAATACCTGATGGCACGCAACTACTCAGACTGGCATCCCTTCCCTTTCCATCCCATTTTCAGTTTAAGTTAAGGTTTATTTTGAAAATTTACCCATTTCACTTAAACTATAGCTCTGATACCAACTTGTAAGGGCCCGTTCCTGAGACGCTTACAGCTGGTCAATCATTGCACAAACATACATTTGTGTTTATCTTATATAAAACATTGCAGCGGAAATAATCAAAATGACATCTCATTTCATCATAAAAGCTTTTGCAAAATAATACATCGTTAATCAATTACAAAATATATATTGTTGCATTACATCACAAAAGCATGATATAAATGGATGCCATCCAAAAGAGCTGAGTAGCCGCCCCGTGCCATCCTCAGCAACCTTACCTGCCAACTGGAAACACATAAAAAATTAGCGTTGCTGAGTGAGTTCTAGTTTTATAAATAAAACATACTTTCCTTTCGTTAAAAACGTTCTTTACTTTCATGCGCTCACACATCATACGTACACATAGGTAATATCATTATTATCTTCATCATTCATTTTCTTTTACTTCTACTAGATCCTGTCAAACTTTACCCTCTTCATGGCACGCAGCCATGATTACTGAGGTCGAGTGACAAGGATCCCGTTTCGTATAGTGTTAGTATATTTTGTCCGTTCATTTCTTTCGTTTGTTCATTCTTTAACTTTCATTCATTCAATGTACGTTATTACCATTGACATTCTTTACTTTCCTTCATATTCGTTCATAAATTCTTACTTTCCTTCACATTCGTTCATAAATTCTTGCTTTCATTCGTACGTTCATTACTTTCGATGACATGTACGTTACCCCGAACATTGTGCACGAAGCGGGTAACTGAGCCTGAGGTCTTTTATAGACCTCGAACATTGGGCACGGAGCTGGCTCCAGTACCTAGGGTAAGTACATTCATCACTTATCTTTCCTCTTTCATTTTGGATCAATGCCATATGCTATACCCCAAACATTGTACACGAAGCTGATGTTGGACTTGTGGTAATTAAATCACGAACATTGTGCACGAAGCTGGTCCAGTCACCTAGGGCAAGCAGCAAGGATCCCATACATATGGTCAATCACAAAGATTGGACCCCAGTGTGCATCCTTCAGGGTAGCTAACCCGCACACCGTTGAGCTAACACCTTCATTAGGTGTGCACCTCCATACATTTGCTTGCAAGCCTTTCTTACTTTCATTCATTTGTTCGTTAATGCATGCATTCATTCATCATGTTCCTCTTTCATTATCTTTCACTTTACGTTACATACTACTTTCATTTCATTCTTTAACATAACATGTAAAGTCACGGGAAAGATAAACATACATTATAATAAGGAACATCAACATACGTATTAGCAACATCATACAGGGTATCATCATTGTTGGTACACATGTCCCTAGTTCTAGTTCTAGTGAGCTCAAATGTAATTGACTTTCATTTTGTAACACTTATGTAATGTTTGATATATGAAATGAAAAACTCTTCTTTGAATGTCTATTGGTTGTTGAATGTTATATCTATTAATATGATTTATTGTTACACGCTTATATGAACATGTTATGTAGGTTTACAGTTGTTAGACATAGTTCTGTATCATTAAAGGTTCAGGAATATGTTTAACTAAGTCTCATGATTCAGTCGCACGACTGGACCATGCGAATGGGCCAGTCGCACGACTGAACCAGGTGATTAAGTCAATCGCACGATTGAGTCATAAGACTGACTCAGTCGTACGGATGAATCAATCGTACGACTCAGTCACACGACTGAGCCATACGCATGGCTCAGTCGTACGAATGAGAGCTGTAACCTATAAATACCACTTAATTCCTGGAAAAACGTAACACTCCGAGAATTATTAACCCTAGCCGTTCCTTTTCGTCAAGAGAGTCCCTTCCAACTTCATAGAACGTTTCTGATCGATTCTAATCAATTCTTAACGTATTCTAATCGTTAGTTTTGATCGGATTAACGTTCTTCCTGATTGGATCGCCAATCAAATAGGATTCCGCACTATTTGATCTGGTTTCACGTTGAATCGGTTAGTACTTCGTCCGTACACGGTCCTAACAAGTGGTATCAGAGCTTTGGCTCTTGATTCTTCGTGGATTCAATCACGTTTTTGCAAAAGTCAACGTTTTTAATCAAAAGATCCGTTCTTTCTGCACAAAAATCTAGTTTTTACGAGTGCATGTGTTCAAAAGTTAGTCTTTTTCGAGTTTCAGCCTACTAGGGTTTTCAAAATTGTGTTTTTAGGTCGAATTGCGTGAAAAGTTTCAAAAATTTCGAAGTCAGCAGTCTCAGTCGCACGATTAACTCAATTGCACGACTGAACTCCATTCGCTCAGCTTAATCGCACGATTGGCCCAGTCGCTTGTTCAATCGCAAGATTGGCCCAGTCGGTTTGTTCATTCGCACAACTGTCCTAGTCGTCTGCTCAGTCGCACGACTAAGCTCAATTGCCCAGTTGAGTCTCAGTCGCACCCTAGTCGCATCCCCAGTCACATACACAGTTGGTTTTCAAGTTTTAAGACTAATTCAATATGGACTCACAGAACTTTGCCCTCTCAGCAGGGAAGGACTCCAGGATCCAGAATCTATTGATTTTGGAGAATGAGATCGGGAATCGTAACAAACCACCACAGCTTCTATCTCTTGATGAATATCCTCAATGGAAGCAATGGTTTGAGATTCATCTGAATGGAGTGGACACAAACCTATGGAACACTATTGAGACTGGCTACACTATGCCAGTTGGAGCTAATGGTGTTCCACTGACTCTAAGTGGTTTGAATGATGCACAAAAACTTACCTACAATGCTGAGAAGAAAGCCTATGCTTTGTTGACACAGTCCATTCTAAAAGACATCTTCCATCAGTTCTTAGAACACAAGCAGTGCAAAAAGTTATGGAAGGCTCTTGAGAAACGTTATGAAGGAAATGCTACGTGTAAGTCTCTAAAGGCTAAAGCTTTGAAGAAGGAATTCGATAACTTGGGATTCATTTGTTTCCACTTTGAGACATAATGATGTGCTGGAGTCAATGGACATAAATGATTTTATTCTGAAATTGGGGAGTACTAGGTTTGACATAAGTACAAGTCTAAGAAGGGTAACTACACTCAGAATCCTTCGCTCTACAATGTGACTCCTACTACAGCATCTTCTAGTGCTCCTTTGCAGACTGCTTTTGTGTCTAACACATCTGCTAGCATTCCAAGTACTTCCTCAAGTTGTGAAACAGGTGGATCATCAAGTGTCCAATTCAATGCTCCAGAAATTCAATCGACGAAGTTAACTACAGAGAATTTGGGCAACGTAACTGTTGAAGTTGCTAAAGAGCATATGGATCTACTTGCTACTGTGGTACATTCTTATGATGGGTTAGTTGCAGGAAAGATTGGAAATTTCCATCTAGCAGATGAAGATTATGAGCAGGTTGATGAAACAGAGCTTGAACGGATGGATATAATATGGGCTCTCGCTAGTGCTATGCGTAGAGCAAAGAAGTTTGTTAAGAAGACGGGATAGAACCTGGTGGCTACAAAAGATACAACTTTTGGATTTGACAAGTCAAAAGTCACTTGTTTAAACTGTGGTGAAAAAGGCCATTTCAAGAGAGAATGTGTCAAACCCAAGAAGATAGGAAATGGCAATCCGTTCTCATCATTTAACAGGCAGGATAAGGACAAAAATCCAAAGGCAACATCAACCAGTCATGACTCAAAAGCAATGGTAGCATAGGGTGATGAAGGACAAGACTGGTCCTTTTGTTTCTTATCTGATGGTGAAGCTAACATTGCATCGGTTGATGATCTGAATGAAGACTCAGCGAGTGAGGGGGAGAACTCAGTTGAGCTTGATACTGTTGATGTGGATGAGACTATGGCTGCTGTTGATCAACTAGTGGAGGATGAACTAAATGCAGAATCTTCAACACACCAGGAACCTCAGGCTGCTTTCATGGCTCGTACCTCTACATCTGCACAGGTAGAATCGAAAGATTATCTTTTTGATAAACATGCATGTGTTTAATGTAATAAGTTTAGGGAAAGCATCAATCTAAAATTTGCTAGGTTATTAGAACATAATGATAACTTAGTAAATGACTTAAAACTTTGCACAGAGGCTAATAGAGTTTTAAAGCAAAATGAAAGCAGTTTTAAGGAGAAAATTGACTTGCTCAGAAAACAATTAAAAGAGACTGAAGTTGTTGCTTTTAACCAAGAAAATGACATAAAGTTTTAATTAAAAACAATTGAGGAAATGAAAAAGGACAGAGCTGTTTTACAAGTTGAAAATGAATCCTTAAAGCAAAAACTACATAGTTTAGCTAGTTCCTCTTACATCTTGAAAAAGTTGGTTAAAGAAAGAAACAACGGGGAAGGGCTGGGTTATAAAGTTATGCCTCCACCACATGAGATCCTCCTGAACACCAAACAGAAACTGGTTAACAATAATCCCATCAAGGACCATGTGGTGACTACTCCTCTGGTCAGTGACCCGGACAGTGCAGTTAAACCTGCTCCTCCGGTTACTGATCAGAGGACATCAACTTCAGCCACAAAGGATAAAACCATCATTGAGAACAGGGTGGAAGAGGATGTTCAAGCATCTCTTGGGTTGGGTTTAAAATCTGCTGTCACACAACCTAAGATTTCAAAAACTACTCAGTCTAAACCGGTTAAGCTAGATCATAATCAGCTTAAAAGACAAAATAATCATAATGTTAAACACCTAAAATTTGTCAAAGAAGGTGAAAATCAAAAGGTTGAGACCAAAAAGCCATACCTGAAGTTTGCTCCCCACCCCACAAGAGATCTCCGAGTCCTGTTGAGAGGAGATCATGCTATACTTGTGGACAAAGAGGCCACATTTCTTCACACTATCCTCGCTATCAGACACCTAGGTTTAAAGTTGAACTAGATCAAGAAGTTAAACAGTTTTCTTCAAAATAGAGATCTAAAACTCCTGTTAGGTCTAAAACACCTGCTAGGTCTTTTACCCCTCCCCAACACCACAGAAAACACAGACAAGTCACTGGCAAGTCTGTGATGCCTGAGGTGAAACCTGTTTTTGAAAATAAACCTAAAGTTCAAATAGTAAATCAGTCATCTGTTTACCACAAACAGTCCTTACACAAGGATGGTCTGTGGAAAGCTAAAATATCTGATGTGTTTGATAGTGTTGATAAGCTAAAGGGTGAGGTCTTTCCAACTGCTAAAGGTCAGTGGGTTGAGTTTGTGATGTGTGATGCCTCTGGGAAACCCAAGCCAGTCAAGGCTTGGGTCCCCCTCCTTAACTAATTATTTTCTATTATGTGCAGGTTGTCCGCTATAGTGCTTCTACCAACACATGGATAGTAGATAGCGGAGCATCCAGGCACATGACGGGAAATCAGTCTCTCCTTTTCAATGGGGTCAAACAAATTAATGGGGGACATGTTTCTTTTGCTGGAAACAAAGGAGGATACATTACCGCACAAGGAGAAGTAGGTAATGGACAGGTAAAATTTGATAAAGTAAATTTTGTTCAACAGTTGGAAAACAATTTGCTTTCAGTTTCTCAGATATATGACAAGGGCTTCAAAGTGATGTTTGACAATCGGAAGTGTTACATTCTGAAGAAGGAGATGGAGATTCCTGAGGAGCAGGTCTTAATGTCAGCATCAAGGTACAACAATTTGTACGTCTTGGACATGTCAAATGCTTCTACTACTGAGTCTACTGTTCAGTGATTTTTATCAAAAGCAACAGAGAAGGGGTCCATCTCATGGCATAGGAGAATGGGACACATAAATCACAGGAAGATGAATCATCTGATTCATAACAACCTAGTTGAGGGAGTTACTGTAAAGAACTTCAAACTTCCAGATTTTTGTGTCTCGTCCAAGAAGGGAAAGCAGACCAGGAAGTCTCACAAGACCAAGCACGTTAACTCTATCGAGATGCCCCTGGAGCTACTGCATATGGATCTATTCGGTCCTGTCAGTACGAAGAGTATCGCAGGAGACTGGTATTGCTTTGTCGTCACAGATGATTACTTATGTTTCTCCTGGGTGATGTTTCTAAAAGCTAAGTCAGAAACCTTTGATTCGTTCAAGGTGCTCGTCACAACACTGGAGTCACTCTACAATCTGAAGGTGAGGAAGGTACGTTCAGACAATGGAACTGAATTCAAGAATCAGTGGATGGATGCTTTTTGCAAGGAAACGGGAATTGTTCATCAAGTTCACCTCTGCATACACGCCACAGATGAATGGAGTTGCTGAGCGGAAGAATAAGAGCTTAATCAAGACTGCAAGGACTATGTTGGCAGACTCAAAGCTGCCAGTACAGTTCTGGAATGAACCTGTTGCCAAAGCGTGCTATACACTTAATCATGTGTTAGTAGTCAAGCGGCATGGGAAGACTTGCTATGAGTTGCTTCAGAAGCGCAAACCTAACCTGGAGTATCTGGAACCATTCGAAGCTCCATGCACGTTACTGAAGAAAACTCCGGAGGGCAAGTTCAGCGAGAAAGCAGATCAGGGGATCTTTCTGGGATACAACACACCAGACAAACGGCTTTATAACAACTCGACAGGTCAGGTAGAAGTATGGTGCAACATCGATGTGCAACGATTCACCATCCCCCTTGCTGGAAAAGGTCCGTCGTCATTCTTCGACTACGATGGCTTTTTCAAAATTTTCAACCTTCCTCAGATAGATTCAGATGAAGAGATTGCAACTCAGATGATGTACGATGTCCTAAATACACCAAATCTGGATACCAACAATGTGACACCGGCTAGTGATGCTTCGGGATCTTCAGCAGGTGCTCAGGACGAGAGTGATGATTCATCAGACGATGAAGAAGCAGCAGAGACCAGCAATGAGCATAATGTTGATCAAGAAGGAAGCTCATTAGCTGCTGAACATGCATCAGGGAATCCGAATACTAAACCTACTATCACAAATCTGGATACTGAAGTTGTCGTTCCTACGACACCTATGACTAGGATCAGTGTGAATCATCCCCCGGAGACTATTATTGGGGATCTTCACTCTGGTGTGCAGATGAGAAATCAGCTATACTCTGCTGATTATGCTGCAATTATGGAAAAGGGCTACGTGAATGACGGGGCTTACAAATGTTTTGTTTCTCAAGTCGAGCCCAAACACGTAAGCGATGCCCTGAAGGATGAGGCCTGGGTCAATGCTATGCAGGAAGAGCTGCTACAATTCAAGAAGCTTGCAGTGTGGACACTCGTTGACAGGCCCAATGGAGTAAAAGTGATTGGCACCAAATGGGTGCTACGCTGCAAGAAGGATGACCAAGGTGTCGTAATCAGAAACAAGGCACGTTTGGTTGTTCAAGGCTTCAGACAAGTCGAGGAAGTCGACTATAATGAAGTGTTTGCACCCGTGGCTAGAATGGAGGCAATCCGTATCTTCCTAGCCTATGCATCATATATGAAGATCAAAGTCTATCAACTAGATGTAAATAGTGCATTTCTTCATGGGGAAATCCGTGAAGAAGTCTACGTCAGTCAACCCGAAGGATTCGAGGATCCTTATCATCAGGACAGGGTCTACAAGTTGGACAAGGCTCTGTACGGGCTACATCAGGCTCCTCGAGCTTGGTATGAAAAGCTCTCCACCCACCTACTGAAACACAGGTTTTGCAGGGGTGTGATTGACTGCACATTGTTTATCAAAGAGAGAGATGGAGATTTACTGATGGTGCAAATTTATGTGGATGGCATTATCTTTGGTTCATGAAACGAAGATCTATGTAAAGAATTTGAATCTGTGATGTAAGGCCCCGCTCCCGGGCGCCTTACGGTTGGTGGTTCATCGCACGTAAAACATACATAATGTATACAATCGTAAAATATCGCAGCGGAATTAATAAAATATACATTCTCATTCATTCATAAAAGTCATTACATAATTGACATGATTACAAAATACAGCTTTCTCTACTTTGCCTCTCCTCATAGGGTCATACAGCGACCTCTAGAGAAGATATTAAGTTCAAAAATATAAAAATTATATTTTTATATTAAAGAATATTCCTTAAGTAATTCCGTACATCGAAACCCTTAAGGGACACTCTTGACACTCTCATGCAACATATTTCATTGCATGTGCTATGCACACGCACATCCAGTGCGTGGCAGCATATTCGAAATTAAAGAAGATTTCTTAAGTAATCCCTTTTATGGGGATCCTCAAGAAATCTCGTAATGGCATGCTACGTGATGAGTTGCGCGCGTTATGGGCCCACAACGCATGACGTTGCAGCATTATCAAATGGAGAATGCCATCCCAAAAGAGCTGAGTAGCCGCCTCGTGCCATCCCCAGCAACGCTACCTGCCAACTGGAAACACATAAAAAGTCAGCGTTGCTGAGTGAGTTCTAGTTTTATAATAAACATAGTTTGTTTATATTAAAAACCGTTCATTCTTTACACGTGATCATACATCGTACATACACATAGATAATATCTTTATTATCTCATTCGTTCATTCTTTCGTTCATCATACATCGTTATCTTTCACTTCTCGTTTAGGTCCTATCAGGCTTTACCCACTTCATGGCACGCAGCCATGATTACTGTGGTCGAATGACAAGGACCCCGTTACATCTTTTCTTGCACATTGGATATCTTTTGTATCACTACCTTCTGCTATACCCCAAACGTTATTAGCTACCGGGCCGAAGTCATTAAATGAACAGCAAAACGTACGCCACGGTACTAGAGGTAAGCGGTAGGGATACCATACATATGGTCAATCACTAAGAAGGACCCGTTAACCTTATCCAATGTTTGCAAGACATCTTTCGTTCGTTCGTTCGTTAATGCATGTATTCATCATCTTTTAAATCATTCGTTCATTCATTAATACATGCATTCATCATCGTGTTCCTCTTTCATTATCTTTCACTTTACGTTACATAATACTTCGTTCGTTCGTTCATTATTACGTAAAGCCATAGAAAGATATTCATGCGATATTATAAGGAACACACACATCATACATAAATCATCATACATAGCATCATACGTACATCGTCATACATACATCATACATGCATCATCATTCGTCATCATACTTAACCTCGTGCAATCATAACCTACATCATCAATCATCACTAGGCACTTACTCCCGTATCCTTCCAGAATCCGGGACCTACTATGCGTCATCTTGGTGCAGTAGCACTAACTGTCCCTCCAAGAACGTGGGGACTCATTCTAGGACCTTATATAACGTGCCAAGTCCACAATCATACCTTAGACGTATAACACAACGTTATACCCAAATGGGTCATACATACATACGTCAGTAAACAAGTTTATATGTGTTCCAGCCCTAAAAATCATTTAAAAGCAGTAAATGAGGGGTCCTAGAACTCACCTGTGCTTGACAAGCAGCTTCTCAATCAAGCCTTAAAGTCGCGGGTCACACTACACTGCCTGCAGATAAGTTAACACTCAAATGAGTTAATTTCTGCCTAGTTTCGCTGCTAAGTTCACAGGTAGATTCGCCCGTAAATTCGCCAGCAGTTTCGCCGGGCGAATCAGCAGTTTCGCTGCTAGTTTCGCCGGGCAGCATTCTGCCAGTTTTGCTGGACAGATTCGCTACCTCGAGCGCCCAACTTTCGTTGGAATTCCCTAGTTTCGCAATATCTAAGGTCAACTTGGGCATTGGCATAGTTATCAGCGAAACTATAGTTTCGCTAAGGCGAATATGTAGTTTCGCTGCAGCGAAACTGTAACTTCGCTGTAAATCCTTCCAGTTTCGCTGGACGAACTCACAGTTTCGCTGGTCGAGACCTTAAATTCGCAAAACGAGCTGAAATTTACGAATCAGCTCGTTTCAGCCCAAAAATCCAATCCTTTCCACCCAAACCCTTGGATTATCATCCAGGAAGCTATATCTAAGCTCATTACACGTTTTCTTACTCTAAAACGTGTGTTTTGGGGTGATTTTTGCCACTTTAAAACCCAAAAACCCCAAACTCAGGTTTTTCACCAAATGCAGCAATTTAGATACGTTTCTTACCTTTATTCTTGTAGTTTAGGAGTCCACAAACACCAGCCTTGATTCTTGACCACCCGAGCTTCAATCCGGCACTTTCTCTCTCTACACTTTCTCTCTCTACACTTTCTCTCTCTAGAATGGCGTCTGAGTGAAAATGAGAGTTGCTCAGCTGATCCATCTATTTATATGCCAGGCGTTCCCGGGACCCCAAACTCGTTAAACTCGTGACCCGGAGGGTTAACTCGGTGTAATACCCGCAACCATTTTATACTTATTAAATGGTTTTTCATCCGAGCCCATCACTATCACTTGATTTGATTAGAAAATTTTCCGGGTGTTACAAGTCCACCCCCCTTATTTAGGTTTCGTCCCCGAAACCTGTTATTCCTTGAACAGATGTGGGTAATGTTGTCTCATCTCTTCTTCAGTCTCCCACGTAGACTCAGATCCCTTCCTGTGCTTCCACTGTACACGCACAAGAGGAACCACTTTGTTTCTTAGCCGTTTCTCTTTTCTATCGATGATCGCCAATGGTTGCTCCACATAGTTGAGCCGTTCGTCTACCTCGATATCCTCCAGCGGTACAATCATATCTTCATCAGCCAAGCATTTCCTCAGATGAGATACGTGGAAGGTCGGGTGAATTCCACTCAGCTCATCTGGCAGTTCCAACCTATAGGCCACCTCTCCCACACGGGCGATAATTCAGAAAGGGCCTATATACCGCGGGCTCAGTTTACCCCGCTTTCGGAACCTAATAATTCCTTTCCAAGGCGAGACTTTCAACATGACCCGATCACCGACCTTGAATTCTATCGGTCTTCGCCTCTTGTCAGCATACGACTTTTGTCTGTCTTTCGCCGCCTTCATGAAGGCTTTGATCTTTTCTAACTTTTCAGTCGTTGCTTCAACCACCTCGACACCACCCAGTTCCTTCTGCCCAATGTCTCCCCAACATACAGGCGTCCTACACTTCCTACCGTACAACATCTCGTAGGGCGGCATGCCAATGCTGGCATGATAACTGTTATTGTACGAGAATTCTGCTAACAGCAGGTGATCGTCCCAACTTCCTCCAAAATCGATCACGCACGCTCGAAGCATGTCTTCGAGTGTTTGGATCGTCCTCTCAGACTGACCGTCTGTCTGGGGGTGATATGCCGTGCTAATGTGTAGCCTCGTCCCCATTGCATCATGAAACCTCTTCCAAAACTTGGAGGTAAACCGGGTGTCACGGTCAGACACAATAGACACCGGTACGCCATGACGAGCTACAATTTCTTTGATAAATAGATCCGCCAATCTTTCAGATGAATACGTCTCGCGGATCGGTAGGAAGTGGGCACTCTTCGTCAATCGATCAACTATCACCCATATAGCATCATACCCTTTCGGGGTACGTGGTAGTTTCGTGATGAAATCCATGGTGATGTGCTCACACTTCCACTCGGGTATATCCAACGGTTGGATCTTCCCGTACGGTTTCTGATGCTCTGCCTTGACTTGTGAACAAGTCATGCACTTACTCACATATTCCACCACATCACGCTTCATGCCCGGCCACTAATAGTCTTTCTTCATGTCTTGGTACATCTTGGTAGGGCCGGGGTGAATGGAATATCGAGTCTTATTGGCCTCATCCATGATCTTTCCACGTAGATCCCCGTACCGAGGAATCCACGCTCGCCCAAATCGGGTCTTAACACCAAGAGTGTTCTCACCCAGTTCTGTAACTAGACCTCTCATCCTTTCAGAGTTAAGACGATCTTCCTTCAAAGCCTCGTCTTGGAACTCCTTAACCTGCGTCATCACGTCAGAGGTCATAATTAGCTGATAAGCCTTCACCCGAATCGGCTCGGGCCTTTCCTTCCGGCTAAGGGCATCAGCCACCACATTGGCTTTGCCCGGGTGGTAATGGATCTCACAATCATAATCTTTTATCAGCTCCAACCACCGTCTCTGCCTCATGTTTAGATCCTTCTGCTCGAAGAAGTACTTCAAGCTCTTGTGATCCGTGAAGATGGTGCACTTCGTCCCGTATAGATAGTGCCGCCAAATCTTCAACGCGAAAACCACCGCAGCTAGTTCTAGGTCGTGCGTGGGATAATTGACTTCGTGGGTCTTTAGTTGTCGAGATTCGTAGGCTATGACCTTTCCGCGTTGCATCAATACGCAACCCAGCCCAGAATAGGATGCATCCGAATAGACCACCAAGTCTTCATTTCCCTCGGGCAATGTCAAGACAGGAGCTTGTGTCAGTCTCGTCTTCAGTTCCTCAAAAGCATCCTCCTGTTCTCGACCCCACACGAACTTTACATCCTTGCGAGTCAATTTTGTCAAAGGTGAGGCTATCTTGGAGAAGTCTTGAATAAATCTTCTATAGTAGCCCGCCAGCCCCAAGAAGCTGCGAATCTCGGTTGGCGTCTTCGGTGACTTCCATTGCATCACGGCCTCAACCTTTGCTGGGTCCACCATTATTCCTTCTGCATTCACTACGTGACCCAGAAATTGCACCTCGCGAAACCAAAAGGCGCACTTGGAGAACTTGGCGTACAATTTCTCCCTTCTCAACGTTTCCAACACTTCCCGAATATGCCCGGCGTGCTCTTCTTCACTTCTCGAATACAAATCAGGATATCATCGATGAATACAATTACTGATTTATCCAACATTGGTCGGCACACTCAGTTCATCAAATCCATAAAAGCAGCCGGCGCATTGGTCAACCCAAAAGACATGACAAGAAACTCGTAGTGACCATAGCGCGTACGAAAGGCTGTTTTAGGGATATCCTGCTCCTTCACCTTCAGTTGATGGTACCCTGATCGAAGATCTATCCTTGAAAACCAACTGGCACCCTGAAGTTGATCGAACAAGTCATCGATCCTTGGTAAGGGGTATCTGTTCTTCACCGTCAGCTTATTCAGCTCGCGGTAGTCGATGCACATCCTCATACTACCATCCTTCTTCTTTACGAACAGAACCGGAGCACCCCAAGGTGAGATACTCGGTCGGATAAACCCCTTATCCAGCAGCTCCTGCAACTATTCCATCAACTCTTTCATCTCCGTCGGAGCCAAGCGATACGGTGCTTTTGCGACAGGTTGGGCACCCAGTATCAGGTCGATCTGGAACTCGATCTCTCGGTCAGGTGGCAATCCCGATAAGTCTTCGGGAAACACGTCTGGAAAGTCACACACCACTGGCACATCGCATAGCTGTGGTGTTGGCGTCTCTACATTCTTTACATAACATAAGTAGGCGTTACATCCGAACCTCATACACCTTCCCGCCACCGCCATCGAGATCACCTTCGGAATCGTCGTAACTCGATCGCCATATATTGTCACCGGACTTCCGTCAGTCGCCGTCAGTCTAATCATCTTCTTTCGGCACACGATATTCGCTTCGTAGGTTGCTAACCAGTCCATCCCTAACACTACATCAAATCCTCCTAGAGGCATCACATGTAACTCGGAAGCAAACCTATGGCCCTCTAATTCTATGGCACAGCCTTCTATCACATCCGTAACCCTAGTGGATTTACCAATAGCGGTTTCTACTTCAAAGGACTTATCGAGGCATTTACTTCTAACATGCAATTTAGCACAGAAGGTAGTAGAAATAAAACTCCTACTTGCACCCGAATCAAATAACACAGAGGCTAAAATTTGGTCTATTAGGAACGTACCGGACACAACGTGAGGGTCCGTTCTAGCCTCCTCCTGCGTCATGGTGAACGCCCTAGCCTTTGCCCTCGGTGCTTCTCCTCCCGTCTTTTTCTCCCCTGAGCCCTCAGCCCTCGGCTTCTTACAATCTCTGCTCATATGACCACTTTCCCCACAGTTAAAACACTTGCCCATTCGGCAATCCTTGGCCATATGCCCAGTCCTCCCACACTTGAAACAGATGTTGGATCCCCACTTACACTCCCCCGAGTGCTCTTTCCCACACTGTCCACACTTCCTCATCCCTGCTCCCTTCGCGACCACTCGGCGGTCGTCTACCCTTGCCTTCTTGTTACTTGTCGAAGTATCACCTCGACCAAACCTCTTTCCCTGCCAACCCTTCTCACCACCTCCTTTTTTACTTCCCTCAGCCTTCACCAATGCAGCTCGCTCATCGTACAACCTCCCCGCCAAATCCACCGCCGACCTGAAAGTACTTGGTCGAGCGGAAATCAAATGCCAACGTATTTCGGCTGGCAACCCCTGAATATACCGGTTGATCTTTCGAGACACTGGCGTCACCTGCTCTGGGACCAACCGTGCCATATCGTTGAATTTGGTAGTGTATTGTTGGTGGGTGATCGTCCCTGCCTCCAACTGCAGAAACTCTCTCTCAACTCGGTCCATTTCCCGTCGAGGACTGAATTCCTCAATCACCAGCCTTTTCAACTCAGCCCACTTCATCTTCCCTATAGTCCTGCTACCCTCAGCCTGGACAATATTGTCCCACCAGCACAACGCCGTCCCCGTAAATGAATGTGTAGCAAACTTCACCTTTTTATCCTCCTGGCAGTCACTGATATCGAGGACCGCCTCCATTTCCCTCACCCATTGGTGAGCATCCGCAGCCGTACCCGAACCATCAAAAGTCGGGGGCTTGCAACTCATAAATTTCCCGTAGTCACAACCCCGGGCTGTCTCACGCTCGATCTCGTCCTCCTCCTCCTCTTCATCATCAGAAAGAACCGTTTCCGGCCCTTGTTGCTGTTGTCGCCTCCCTGAGGCTCGATTCCTCCCTCGCCTCTCATCTTCGCGTACAGCTTTTATCACCTCAGTCACTACAGATGGTAAGATCGTCTGCATGACTTGGTGCACCTCCTCGATCACTGTCTCTTTCACCGAGGCCCTCAAATTATCACTCTCATCCACTCCCCCCGAGGGAGTAGTATTAGGTTCTTCTGGAACCTTCTTCTCTTGTCTAGGCCTTCCTCTTGTGGCTCGTGGTTCCGCACCACTTCCGCCACTGCCTCCACCAAGTGGGGCTTTAGATGATCTACCACCGACCATCTTCTATCTCACACTGAAAGGTTCAAATACCAACACGGTCAAGGAAATAGCTCGGTTTATGTCAAGTACAGTAAGTTGCTAATTACAGTGGCCAGTTGTGATTAGTCACTTACTCTACTTTTCGCACCCCAAGCATTACCCTTACTGACTACATCAGTATCTAAATCTAACAGCACACATAAACCACATTACACGCGCACATAACTTTGATTATCATTAAGAAAATACCTGATGGCACGCAGCTACTCAGATGGCATTCATCCCCTTTCTGTCCCATTTCTCAGTTTAAGTTTTAGGTTTATTTTGAAAATTTACCCATTTTACTTAAACTTTTGCTCTGATACCAACTTGTAAGGCCCCGCTCCGGGTGCCTTACGGTTGGTGGTTCATCGCACGTAAAACATACATAATGTATACAATCGTAAATATCGCAGCGGAATTAATAAAATATACATTCTCATTCATTCATAAAAGTCATTACATAATTGACATGATTACAAAATACAGCTTTCTCTACTTTGCCTCTCCTCATAGGGTCATACAGCGACCTCTAGAGAAGATATTAAGTTCAAAAATATAAAAATTATATTTTTATATTAAAGAATATTCCTTAAGTAATTCCGTACATCGGAACCCTTAAGGGACACTCTTGACAACTCTCATGCAACATATTTCGTTGCATGTGCTATGCACACGCACATCCAGTGCGTGGCAGCATATTCAAAATTAAAGAAGATTTCTTAAGTAATCCCTTTTATGGGGATCCTCAAGAAATCTCGTAATGGCATGCAACGTGATGAGTTGCGCGCGTTATGGGCCCACAACGCATGACGTTGCAGCATTATCAAATGGAGAATGCCATCCCAAAAGAGCTGAGTAGCCGCCTCGTGCCATCCCCAGCAACGCTACCTGCCAACCGGAAACACATAAAAAGTCAGCGTTGCTGAGTGAGTTCTAGTTTTATAATAAACATACTTTGTTTATATTAAAAACCGTTCATTCTTTACACGTGATCATACATCGTACATACACATAGATAATATGTTTATTATCTCATTCGTTCATTCGTTCGTTCGTCATACATCGTTATCTTTCACTTCTCGTTTAGGTCCTGTGAGGCTTTACCCACTTCATGGCACGCAGCCATGATTACTGTGGTCGAATGACAAGGACCCCGTTACATCTTTTCTTGCACATTGGATATCTTTTGTATCACTACCTTCTGCTATACCCCAAACGTTATTAGCTACCGGCCGAAGTCATTAAATGAACAGCAAAACGTATGCCACGGTACTAGAGGTAAGCGGTAGGGATACCATACATATGGTCAATCACTAAGAAGGACCCGTTAACCTTATCCAATGTTTGCAAGACATCTTTAGTTTGTTCGTTCATTAATGCATGTATTCATCATCTTTTAAATCATTCGTTCATTCATTAATACATGCATTCATCATCGTGTTCCTCTTTCATTATCTTTCACTTTACATTACATAATACTTCGTTCGTTCGTTCATTATTACGTAAAGCCATAGAAAGATATTCATGCGATATTATAAGGAACACACATCATACATACATCATCATACATAGCATCATACGTACATCGTCATACATAACATCATACATGCATCATCATTCGTCATCATACTTAACCTCGTGCAATCATAACCTACATCATCAATCATCACTAGGCACTTACTCCCGTATCCTTCCTGAATCCGGGACCTACTATGCGTCATCTTGGTGCAGTAGCACTAACTGTCCCTCCAAGAACGTGGGGACTCATTCTAGGACCTTATATAACGTGCCGAGTCCACAATCATACCTTAGACGTATAACACAACGTTATACCCAAATGGGTCATACATACATACGTCAGTAAACAAGTTTATATGTGTTCCAGCCCCAAAAATCATTTAAAAGCAGTAAATGAGGGGTCCTAGAACTCACCTGTGCTTGACAAGCAGCTTCTCAATCAAGCCTTAAAGTCGCGGGTCACACTACACTGCCTGCAGATAAGTTAACACTCAAATGAGTTAATTTCTGCCTAGTTTCGCTGCTAAGTTCGCAGGTAGTTTCGCCCGTAAATTCGCCAGCAGTTTCGCCGGGCGAATCAGCAGTTTCGCTGCTAGTTTCGCCGGGCAGCATTCTGCCAGTTTCGCTGGACAGATTCGCTACCTCGAGCGCCCAACTTTCGTTGGAATTCCCTAGTTTCGCAATATCTAAGGTCAACTTGGGCATTGGCATAGTCATCAGCGAAACTATAGTTTCGCTAAGGCGAATATGTAGTTTCGCTGCAGCGAAACTGTAACTTCGCTGTAAATCCTTCCAGTTTCGCTGGACGAACTCACAGTTTCGCTGGTCGAGACCTTAAATTCGCAGAACGAGCTGAAATTTATGAATCAACTCGTTTCAGCCCAAAAATCCAATCCTTTCCACCCAAACCCTTGGATTATCATCCAGGAAGCTATATCTAAGCTCATTACACGTTTTCTTACTCTAAAACGTGTGTTTTGGGGTGATTTTTGCCACTTTAAAACCCAAAAACCCCAAACTCGGGTTTTTCACCAAATGCAGCAATTTAGATGCGTTTCTTACCTTGATTCTTGTAGTTTAGGAGTCCACAAACACCAGCCTTCGATTCTTGACCTCCCGAGCTTCAATCCGGCACTTTCTCTCTCTACACTTTCTCTCTCTAGAATGGCGTCTGAGTGAAAATGAGAGTTGCTCAGCTGATCCATCTATTTATATGCCAGGTGTTCCCGGGACCCCAAACTCGTTAAACTCGTGACCCGGAGGGTTAACTCGGTGTAATACCCGCAACCATTTTATACTTATTAAATGGTTTTTCATCCGAGCCCATCACTATCACTTGATTCGATTAGAAAATTTTCCGGGTGTTACATGTGATGAAGGCAAAATTTGAAATGAGTGCCATGGGAGAGATGAAGTTCTTCCTGGGATTAAAGGTGGATCAAACACCTACGGGTATTTTTCTGCATCAGACTAAGTATGTTGGAGACATTCTAAGTCGATTTGATATGGAAAATGTCACTGTTGCCGGTACCCCACTCGCCACAAATCATGATGTGGCACCTGATGAGAATGGGGATTTGGTGGATGCCACTATGTATCGTGGGATGATCGGATCTCTTATGTATCTCACTGCCTCGCATCCAGATATCATGTATACCACATGTTTATGCTCCAGGTATCAAGCCAAACCGAAAGTAAATCATCCTATAGGGGTGAAAAGGATTTTTATTATATGAAGGGTACTCCAACACTGGGGTTGTGGTATCCTCATGATGATGACTTTGAGCTAACTGCGTATAGTGATTCAGACTACGGCGACTGCAAGATGAACTTCAAGTCAACATCAGCAAGGTGTCAGTTCTTTGGAAGGCGTTTAGTCACCTGGCAATGCAAGAAGCAGACCTCGGTTGCCTTATCAACCTGTGAAGCTGAATACGTTGCTGCTGCAAGTTATTGCTCTCAGATCATCCGGATCCAACAGCAAATACGGGACTATGGTTTGCAATTTTCTAACACCCCTATATTTGTTGATAACTCTGCTACCATACCTGTAACCAAAAATCCTGTTCAACACCCTAAAACAAAACATCAGCATAAAATATCATTTCATACGCGATTGCTATGAAAAACAATTAATTGATGTGATTAAGATAAACACGGATTTTCAGCGCGCCGACCTCTACGCCAAACCGTTTGATAAACCCAGATTTTTCTATCTGTTAGAGGTCAACGGCGTGAAAAAGAAAGTGACAGTCCGACACTTGTTTAGCTTTTAATTTTTATTTTATTTCTATTTGTTTTTAATTTTCTTGTCTTATAAAATCCAAAAACACAAAAAGATTTTTTTGTTTTAGAATTTTAGGGGGATATTAATTTTACTTTCAGTATTTATTTACTTAAAAAAGAAAAAGGGGGGAGGGCAGGTAAGCTAAAAAAGGCAAAAACAAAATATTTAAGAATGTGATTCAATGCTATGGAAAATGATAGTACACAGGCGTCGAGCTACTTGGAACACCAAAAAGATTTTCAATATATGCAAATTTAGTTTAATTAAATCACAGAAAATTATCAGTCAGAGAATTCTAAGTCTAACAAGTTGGGAAAATGATAGTACGCTTGTGTGTTACTGTAATTACACGGAGAGAGTCGATCTAGGGTGGTGCTAGTTCATTATTCGATGTGTTGGTAGATTCAACACAATAGACTAGTAGACATCATTGGTGAACTCAACTTAAACTAATCTGTTCTACTGACTGTGGGTTCCCATCTTATCACTGGTTAACACAATCAGTTATTTCCAATAAGGGGTGACGAGTAAATAAACGCCACTAAAAGTGTGCGGATGACCACAAAAAGAGCAAAGCACGAAAAATGAAAATAAACGCAATCATGCTGATAACCCATGTTGTTGGTGCGTTATGTGCAAAAGAAAAATTTAAAGGTGCTCTAACAAGAAGATAGGTTGTGTGCCTCTCTGCTGTGCGATGGCACTGACCTGAGGATAAGCATAACTGTTGGATCATTATAAGGCTGATGCAACCAAAACCACTTCACATAGTCAATTTTGGTGCTACATTCAAAGGCTTCCGAAGCTAAGTATGAGATCTTCCAAAGTCTGAAGAAAGAGCTGAAGACAAAGTCTGAAGACTTCCAAAGACAAAGTCTAAAGACTTCCGAAGACAAAGTCTGAAGACTTCCGAAGACAAAGTCTAAAGACTTCCGAAGACAAAGTCTGAAGAAAGAGCTGAAGACAAAGTCTGAAGACTTCCGAAGACAAAGTCTGAAGACTTCCGAAGACAAAGTCTGAAGACTTCCGAAGACAAAGTCTGAAGAAAGAGCTAAAGACAAAGTCTACTTCCGAAGACAAAGAAGAATCCAAGCCTCGGAAGAAGCAGTCTTCCGAAGTATAAGTGGCTTCGGAAGAAGTTATTCTTCCGAAGAAACTTATCCTTCGGAAGACATTGTTATGACCAGTAGACATAAGTATGGTCTCTGATAGTCCGCTGCAGACCTCTGATACAACATGGCATCTTCCTAAAGAGCCATGTTGTTGACCATACTTTATTCTACTGTTTACCTTTTTATGATAGTACATGTTACCAACCTCAGTTGGTGACAAAAGGTAAGTCAGGGACATGTCCTGACTACTAAATCTCAGATAATATATTTGAGATACCTTAACTTCTAGTCTTGTAGTATAGGCTTTTTGGTTATAGGTTTCCAGCTGGTATCAAAGTATATCCGGCTGTAGGTAGTATTATATATCTTCTCATTGTAACTTATTAAGTAGAGAGCAAGAGTTAGAGCCAAAGACTTGAGCTTGTAAGAATCTTGTAATCCTTTGAGTTGAGAAGCAATATATAAAAGTACCTTGAAAAATTTACATCCTGTGTTTATTTACTGCCTTGTTACTTGTTATATTGTGATCAACTCTTTCTAGATTCCTTCTGAGTGTTGTTCAAGGTGAGTTTGAGAGAAAAACCACTTGTTGAGTGACCAACACACGATCCTGCAATAACCTAGATATTCTAGAATTCATTGTTGTTTGCCGCCTCTCTGCTGTGCGGTGGCACTGACCTGAGGCTTGGCTTCTCTTTGAAAGCTCTATGAATAGTCTCTTCTTGTCAAAATACCCGTAGACCGCTCAAAAGTCTCCTGAGGAATGTTGATTACCATATAAGCTTGGGATCCACAAATGTTGGTTAAAATAATATAACCTAATACATCACTAATATGTGTCAAAAGTCTGTGTATGGATTTAAGTGGACAAGTATACTGACAATCGTCGTGGCTGCACTGCCTGATGTTCAAAATCAATGTGTGTTACATATCAGATCAAGCATGATTTCCAGTTAGAACTTAGAAGTCTCAGATGAATGACAAACTGTGATATGCAAATATGTTAGTTTACGTTTCAATAGATATATAAAACGTTCCAAGTAACGGAGTTTATGCCTGTCTGATTCCATATGAATCTGTCTTAGAAACGATGTTAATGCTAATAGGCTACTCTACCCTACCCTAACAAAATCACAAAAACTACTTAGTTTAGTCTTTCAAGTTATTTGTAAAGTGTGTCAGTGTCGGACTGGGCTATGTTATTCATCTCAGTGAATGTCACAAAATGAACTTAACGTTAATCGTATATCAATTGTTTCTGAAAAAGTAAAAGGATCACGTTTGAGGTGATCAAGTGGATAAATGGATCACGTCTGAGGTGATCAGGTGGATAAATGGATCACGTCTGAGGTGATCAGGTGGATAAATGGATCACATTTGAGGTGATCAAAAGGTTTTAATCTTAAATTGGTCATGTCTGAGATGATCAAATGCTCAAAATGTTTTATCTAATGTTAGAAGGAACTAAGTGTCGAACGGTCAAAAAGGCAAATTATCACAAATATGACCCATTCGCACGACTGGACCATGAATATGGACCAGTCGCACGATTGGACCATACGAATGAACCCACTCACACTATTGGACCATGAGTATGGACCAGTCGTACGAATGGACCATACGAATGAGCCCAATCGCACGATTGGAGGTGACCGACTGTGACAGTCGCACGAATGAACCTCAATCGTACGATTGGAAATGTCCGAATGGGCGAATCGTACGACTGATGCTCAGTCACACGAATCAATCATGCAACTAGGTTCAGTCGCACGACTGAAGGTTGCCCTAGTATAAATAGAGGGGGAGTTGGTCTCAGTCATCTCATTCACCCAAAATCGCCTCTCAGACGCACAATACACACTCATACTGCCGAAATTTCATTTGATCGTCTTAGACCTTTTTTTGACACTTTCTGACGTTTGTTTCGACTCTATAGGTAATGCGCGACAATATTTGGACAAATAATCGGTTACTACAACGTCAAACAGAGCGAAACAATGACCTAATGTAAACTGAACCAAATATGACAAATAAACCTCTAAAACTAAGCTTTTTGAACAAATTAAAGTTATTAGGGTTTTAGTCGGTCATATGAGAACCAAATGAGTCAATCCACAACGTTTAACATCAAGTATTACTCAAAAATTGAATTTGAATGAACCTGTCGGACATGCAATTGGATACACTGATGAACTTCAATCGCACGACTGAGCGAGACGAATGGCTCAGTCGCACGACTGAGACGGATGAATGGTTCAATCGCACGACTGAACCATGCGTCTGAGCTCAATCGTACGACTGAGGTAAACGCATGTGAGAACATACGACTCAGTCCATTCGCATGACTCAGTCGTACCTATGTGCTCAATCGCACGACTAGATCTCAGTCGTACAGCTCAGTTGCATGAGTAGATTCAATCGCTCAGCTCAGTCGCACGACTGAAAAAAATTTTCAAGTTCATGAAACAAGTTTGGTATTCTTTGACACGTACTAATGATTATTTACTTTGTGTCACAGATGGCTAGTCGGTGGCCGATGAGCACTAAGCACAACATATGTGCTCATCTCGATCTCTTTTCCCGCAATGCTGCGGAGTTTGCTGGCATTATCACATTCCTACGACGTTCGAGGATCTTCCGAGCAACCTCTGAGCCATGCACTCCTTACATATCAGTACAGCAGGCTTTCTGGGAAAGCACTGTATTTGATAGATCCACTGACCCCCACACTATCCGGAGTTCTATATTTGGGGAGGCCATCGAGATTACTGAGGAGGATATCCGGACTATATTAGAGTTCGGGGATGATTCTGACTGCCCCACCCGATTACATCCCCTCACTGTACGAGGTTGCTTTATGAGGGCTAAGTATTCTGGGGACATTAACGCAAGTATGCTCAACAAGAGCAACTTGTGCCCCCAGTTCAAATACTTAGCCCATGTACTACTGAGATGCATCGCATCCAGGAAGGGTGGATTCAATGAGCCCTCCGACCAGATGTAGAACGCGTACGCGGCGTTGGTGCTGAATCATCCATTCAGCTTTTCTAGGATGATCTTCACCTATCTGGTGGAGAACATAGAGGCGAAGGGGAAGGAAAGCTTCTGTATGTATCCACGGTTTATACAGATGATCATAGACCAGAAGCTCCCCTCACTACCCAAGGAGAAGGAGGATGCTGTTGTCCTCGAGGTGGTGGATGACACCACCCTCGGGAGGATGAGGGTGTACCGGGGGAAGCTGGTGAAGCCCCCGGTGAGGAGATTATTTGGGAATCTGGCCCGTGAAGACTATGTGGCGCCAATGAAGAGGAAGTGGCTCCACGACGAGAGTGATTCAGATACAGAGCCGATAGCAGTTCCTGATGATGACTCAGATGTTGATGATAGTGGTGATGGTGGAGATACAGGTTCGTCTCACACTCAGACCACTACCACTGATGTTACATCTCCACCATCTCCACATGGTGATTTAAAGACAGCTGGGTTCCATCAGGACTTCCAGCCTGATGAGGAGGAAGAGTCTGATGAGGAGCCACTGACTAGGACGGTGGGCAGCCGGTTGCCACCGAAAGAAGGATTAGGACGGTTGGTGGACGTCCGGGCGGGTCTGGGAGACTACTTCAGATCCATCATACACCCCAGACCAGCCCAGCAAGCAAGGGGAAGCCTCTGGGTCCAGGGGACTCGGAGGAAGAGGATGGCTTAGCCACATGGGCTGAAGCCAAAGAGACGGAGGATCACGCTGATTACTACCTCCACCACCACTTCCACCAGTACACCTCCTACCACCACTACACCGCCTACCACCACTTCACCACCTACCACCACTACACCACCTACCACAGCCACCCATCATACCACTACACCCATTCATACTCCACCACCCATATTCACCTCAGCCACTGCTACCACCGCCAGCCACCAAGCTGGCCCTTCCACATTCCCTACCGGATCATCCCTCCCTCCTATCGAGTGGAGGAACAGCTTGCAGCACTCAACAGGATGGTGCTGAAGCTGCTAGCAGCTGCTGAGGAGAAGTCTGCTAAGCTACATCAGCTGGAGGAGCTAAATGCTTCTCAAGCTCAGCAGATTTCTGAGCAGGCTGAGCAGATCGCCCAACTCCATGAGCACAAAGAGGAATCGGTTAAGAGATTGGAGGTGTTGGAGGCTGCTAACAAGAAGATCATGCTCAAGCTTAAAGGATCATAAGATGAGCCTCTGAAGATCGAGGAAGGAGATGATGATGGTGATGATGATGAGGATGATGATGAAGAGGATGATAGTGATGATGATGTGAAGGGTGACGGTGAAGCAAGCGGTAGGCAGGATGACGATGATGACGATAAGGAGATGCAGCTGCATCTGCCTCTGCTCCTGGTCAAGAGTAAAGGACAAAGAAGAGACAAGACCAAGGAGCATCATCGTATGCCCCACCTACCTCACCATCAGCTGAAGACACAGAGAGGATTCAAGACAAAAGTAAAGTTTAGATGTTATATTGTGTTCAACTTTTGTACTTGAAATCATCAATTGATGTTATGAAATTAATGTGTATATTTATTATTTAGTGTTTGATTATCTTGAACTATTGCTGTGTTACATGTTTAAATCAAGCAGATCCAGCATTTCAGCAAGATGAGTACGATGTTGCTCACTTATAGCAGATCAAGTCTCAACTGACTATGATACTTGATCTGCAAGGGATCGTCAGAAGGTCAGTTAGTTATACTCCTGAAGAAGGATAAATAATTCACGACCTCACTGATGAGCAACTTGCTGAAATGTTCTAGCTGAATCCAGATGAGATAGTGAAGGATGCACCTACTTTTGATGAGGCTAGTGACAAGGAGCTGAATGATATAGACGAGATAGAGATAGAGGTCGTCACTGCTCAGCATTATCCAGAGTATACTGACCGAGAGGGATATGTTGTGACACACCGTAATTTCAGGTTAACACCATTCCGACTGTTGTCGTTATCATTGTTTGCATCGTTATCACCTAAAACGTTTACAAGCATCACCACCGTCATCGTTAAATATATTATGTTATATAATACTAACGTCATGAACGACCCCATTTTCATGATACAAAATGGTGTTTGTAGAGGATTCAGATAAACGGGATTACTTAAGGAATCCTCTTAATTAATATAACTCGCCCATTTACGTCATTATCAACCGAAACAAATTCGGGAACTCGGGGACTAAGTGCGAGGACCAAAGGTGATAAATTGCCAAACTAGGGCTGGGTATATAAACCCCTTACCAGCCCTAACTTTCATTTCTACACCCTTTTCTTCATCTCCTTCTTCACTTTCTTCTTCTCCACCTCTCTACCACATCCTAGCACCAAAACCACCTCGTTTGATCTCGTTTTCGCCAGGGAAATTATGGCTACAGATGAGTTAACACATTTTCAGCAGGTAGGCGACATTGGCTACCCTTTTCTTGCTCGTCTCACTTCTGCGAATTTAGGGTTTCGGGTGCTCGGGTTCAACCCGAGCACATGAGGTCATGTGGGTGCGTGTGTTGTCCTTTTGCATGTGCATTTTACTTAGAGATGTTAGAAAAGTGTTTCTGGAGGTCCTTGATGTGGGAAACTCATGCCCGGAGCAGCTGGACGCTGCTCTGCACCTCCAGCAGTCGCGAACCTGCTGTTTCGCGACAGGGTCTTTCAGGCTACTGAGTCCATGCGTCTGAGTCTATCGTGCGACTGAGTGGTGCGACTGGGGTGAGTCATGCGACTGAGTCTATGTGTATGTGCGTGTCGTACGATTGAATGCATGCGATTGAGAGTGTGTACGATTGAGTCAATGCGGTTGAATGTGTGCGACTGTGTGTATCGCACGGCTGAAGGTCCAATCGTACGAATGAAGGTTCAGTCATACGAATGAAGCTGATTCGTATGAATGAAGGTTGAATCATGCGAATGGCTATTAAGTCGTGCGAATAGGTGCTGTGTGGTACGACTGAATGGTGAGTCGCATAAAGGAGGGTTCAATCGTACGAAGGAAGCTGATTCGTATGATTGAAAGCCCATTCGTGCGGATGGAGTGTTGAGTCATGCGTCTGGTCCTGTCGTGCGAGTGGAATTGTTGTGAGTGAGTTTTCGTCTTGTGTGCAGTGTGTTTATCATGTGATGTTAAGGTGACATCGACACAAGTACCATTGCTAATGACAATCTTTAAAAGTTACACTATCAAACTTATTAATGGTATTCCAGATCAAACCAACTTAACATTTTACTATTAACAACAATCGATTTGTACCACTATTGCTTACTAAGTAATTCTCTAACAACAACAACCCGTTTACACAAATATCATCGACAATGGCAACGATTCTAATACTTGGATCTACACAAGATCCATTGCGTGCGTTTATGTGTGTGTTACCCACTACCGAACCGATACGACCCGACCCGACTAAACATTACTATTAACACTAGACACATCATTAACGCTTAACATAACTGTCAATAGGTGTTTGACCGTTCATTGTAAACAACACTTGGGAGGCTTCCATCCTACATACTTACTACATAATCTGTGAGTCTTCACGACCCCTATTTTACTTTCTTTCCTTTTGGGGGAGAAAACATGCAAACATATTTTCATAAATGGTTTTAGTATTATTGATATTGCCTGTTATGTTAGTGCAAACACACATAACAGTCCTTACATTCTCGAACCGTTAGTAATGTGTAGCGAGGTAATTCTGAGTAGTACTACTGGGTTTTACAAACCCCCCCGGGCTAGTCGCGCTAGCTTGATTGGAGGTCAAACGGGTGCATTATTGACCTAACATTAGTCACTATCTGGTGAGACGTGACGGGAAGACAACAAATATATGGGACATGCAAACAGTCAGCTTCGGTTCGAAACGCTAAGTAACTTGACTATAGGGTAGCTACCTATCGATATGCTTTAATTACTTTACCATTTGGACAGTTACCAACATTTTATCTGAAATTAAAACTGTGAACTCACCAACTTTATGTTGACACACTTTAGCATGTTTTCTCAGGTCACAGGAATGCATAGGCTGATGATGTACGCTTCAGGAACGCACTGAGGACATGCATCATCAATCTTAATTTCTTGCATTGAACATTTTGTTTTGATTTGGCACTTGTAACTTTCATGTATTGGTTTACATTCTGTGTATACGCTTCCGCACTAATGTTTATTTCATTTATGTTCCTCTGATTGAAGTCAAATGTTTATTTTTAAAAATTCATGTAGTGTCGTTTGATATGACTGTGTCTAAGATCCTTGTTTGTCACACGCCTAACGGTAAACCCCGTTCGTGGGTGTGACATATGTGTTTCCCGATCTGGGTAGTACTCTCGGCAGCGATACTTTGGAGAAGCTAGCAGAAGCATCTACAAGCCAAGCTCCAGCCTCAGACACCGATGTAGATATCAGAAAGGCTGAATGGGCGGCTTGTTTCTCCGAGATCCGAGCCCAACGCGCTGCAGCTAAGCCAAGTACCTACACCAAGATCTATAAAGTGAAGAAGCATCAAAAGGTGTCAGGGAAGATTATATCATGGGCTTATTTTGAGGATCTTAACGTTTACGCAGTAAAGAGGGAGAGGGGAATCGAGTACTTTAGATTCCCACATGATCTAAAGACTCTCCCTGGTTTTGAGCTCAACTAGCTGGCATGACTGAAGTTGCTATATGCTGACATGAAAAAAATGTCAGGCTGGTTTGAGGCTACGTTGAAACGAGAGTATCTTACCAGATGGGTGAACTTCAAACCTCAACAGGCTACGAGGTACATCAGAAGATCTGAGGTAAACCCCGTTACTGGAAGACCAAAGATTGTCTTGAAATGGCACCCTCCGCGTTACAATGTCACGTATTCCATTGAGGGAGATGCCACAAGATTTTGCACCCCATTTCAAATGGTGGTATTATGACTGGCGCACTAGAGAGGCCGTCATAGTTTTGGATAGGGAGGGGACGGTAGAGACAATAAGAATATTTGATCCAATGTGGCTAACAAACTTGTCTGCTTCTGATGTCTACATATTGTACAAGTGGCCATTATTTTTTGATACGCAGGATATAGTGCAAGCACTTCAGTTCCAACATGTCATACGCTTATGCTTTGCACTTAATATCCATGCTGGAGTATCTAAAGAAGAACGAGCTAAGAGGTTTGAAGAGTTTAAAAGGGAAGTCAAAGATTAGATAGAATTAGGTCCAAGGGGGAGTTTGTTGGTACACATGTCCCTAGTTCTAGTTCTAGTGAGCTCAAATGTAATTGACTTTCATTTGTAACACTTATGTAATGTTTGATATATGAAATGAAAAACTCTTCTTTGAATGTCTATTGGTTGTTGAATGTTATATCTATTAATATGATTTATTGTTACACGCTTAATGAACATGTTATATAGGTTTACAGTTTTTAGACATAGTTCTGTATCATTAAAGGTTCTGGAATATGTTTAACTAGACTGAACCAGGTGATTGAGTCAATCGCACGATTGAGTCATAAGACTGACTCAGTCGTACGGATGAATCAATCGTATGACTCAGTCGCACGACTGAGCCATACGCATGGCTCAGTCGTACGAATGAGAGCTGTAACCTATAAATACCACTTAATTCGTGGAAAAACGTAACACTCTGAGAATTATTATCCCTAGCTGTTCCTGTTCGTCCAGAGAGTCCCTTCTAACTTCATAGAACGTTTCTGATCGATTCTAATCAATTCTTTACGTATTCTAATCGTTAGTTTGATCAGATTAACGTTCTCCCTAATTGGATCGCCAATCAAATAGGATTCCACACTATTTGATCTAGTTTCACGTTGAATCAATTAGTACTCCGTCCGTACACGGTCCTAATAATCATACATAACATACATCATGCATAAACATGCAAAATCATCATCATCATGCCCCACGTAACTTCTAAGGCCTCAACGGCCATCCTACGTGTATCTACGGGAACTACCACGTCAAAACTTACATCTGCACTTTCCCCCGAAAGTCAGTACTTTAACTATACTCCTCCTCGGGTAAAACAACCCTCTTTGTGCGTATGGGCACCCTTCAGTCGCATGGCCTCCATGCGACTGAACATCATGCAAATGGACCAATACGGATGAACACCAATGCGGATGAACACCCAATCGTGCGAATGGACCTCATGCGGTTGACCATTATGCGAATGGACCTTATGCGAACGGACCTCATGCGGATGGACTTAATGCGGATGAGTACTTATGCGACTGGGATCTCAGTCGCATGACTCCCCATGCGACTGGCCCTCCAGTCATGCGAATGAACCTCAGTCGTGCGAATGAACTCCAATCGCACTTCAGTCGGCCGTATGGCCTCCAGTCGGTCGCCTAGCCCTAGCTGATGCAGAATGCAGTTCATCCCGAACCTAATCTGCCATTTTTGACCTCCAAGCTCATCCAAACCCATTCTAAGCCCAAATCAACCATCCTAAACCTTAGGAATGCATACTACAACACCATTCAAGCACACACAAGCCCAAAAACAACCTCCAAACGCATCACACGCAACCACACCCAAATGGGTCACACACACACAAATACAAAAACGGGTTTAGTATGTGTTCCAGCCCCAAATCAGTTGAAAACGATAAAATAGGGGTCCTAGAACTCACACAAACTACACCAAGAAGAAGAGCTTCGTTTAGACCCACTACATGATGATTTTGCACACTCGAACCCGCTCGAACCAAGCTTTCTTCTCTCCTTCTTCCTTTTCTCTCTCTTCTTTCTCTCTTTTGGCTGAAATATGGGTGTGGGGAGAGGGTAAGGGCTGCCCTCTCCCTTTAAATACCCCCATTTACCCAACTTTTTCGTGTTGGCGAGTTTGATCCCCCGACTTTGGACTTTATTTCTCTTTTTCTTCTTTCGTCGGCTTTAAAGAAAAATACCCGGGTGTTACAAGAACAACCAATTTCACCACAACAAACCTTCAGCCCTCAATCATTCAGCCCTGAACAAGGTCACTTTTCATCAGCATCACATAGCCAGACCCTTTCTGATCAGCAAACACTATCATCCCTTCTGAGGAATATTGATTAAGCCTTTGCCCAATAATCAGAAGGGCATGACGATGTTGGAACTTCAGCTCCTGAACCTGAGCCTGAACCTGAGCCTGCACAAACTGCTCCTGCTTCTGAGTTTGTTGAACAAAGTAGTGAGATGCTCACAGAAGATGATATTGAGCACTCCAAGGTCTTTCTATTCACTGAGTACAATAAACTCATTGAAAGATCAAATCAAAGAACAAAGAAGCTCAAAGAATGAATCAAAGTGAAAGACAAGGAGATTGAAAAGCTCAGTTCAGATCATAAAGCTCAAAAGCTTATTGTAAAAGTAGTTGAACAGCAACTCAACCAAACAAAGAAGAAATTGAAGGAGAAATATAATGAACTCCTTATTGCAAATGCTGAGATTGATTACTGGGGAAATCAGGCAATTACTAAAGAACAAGAAAATGATGAGATAAAGAAGATTATAGAAGCCCAATCTGAAGAAATCAAAAGACTTAACAAAGAGCTCGAATTTAATGACATGCAACAGATTAAGGAAGAATATTCTATAGATCTTGATGAAGATCTGAGTAGTCATGAGAAGTTGACAAGTGAAACTGAAACAAGCCAACTTCAAGCTGAACAAACAAGCCAAACACTGATCATTCCTGAAGAAACATACACAATGGATCAGTTATTTATTGAGGCTAACCCTTTTGAGAATATTCACTACTCACCCATCTTGAGACAACATTTTCATACTACTGATCCACTTTCTCAAGAATTTGGTGATATTCCTCATGAGCCAATATCAGATAAGCAAAAAGAGTTGATCAGACAGTTCGGTGAAGCTTTCAAAGAATCATCAGAAGGTCAAGAATCATCATCATCTGAACCTCCATTCAGAACCTATGAAAGGAAAAGGAAGAGAACATATCTCTACTCCTCTCTCAGAAGAAAACAAGTAATGAGTGAACAAGAAAAACCAAGCTCACCTCCTCTAAAACTTCTAAAGGTTAAGGCTGAACCAATTGAGTAAGATGCTCCTCAATCATCATCCAAAGCATCTATACTAGAAGAGGGGGAGATAGATCAATTAGATGAACAACAAATTCCCATTATCATCCTCACTGATTCTGATAAGCAAGAAGAGGAAAGGGATGAGCAGGACATAATGCAAAACATTCAAGAGCTATTTACTGATGATCCAGAAACATTAATGGGAATAGAGCTGACCACAAGAGGATTTCCTTATGATTCATTCATTCATCTTAACCTGTCTGAGGTTAAAGACTTGCTCAAAGACTTTCAAGAAGTCATGCAAAATGAACAAGAGCAAACATACAGAAGGTAAAAGGAGATCAAAGATAGACAAGAACTTGAGAAGAACTTACCAAAAGATCCTCAATAGAGAAGATGACCTACTTCCAGGTGAAAAACTGGTTGAGTCACACAAGAGTTCCATACAAGTCATATGCAGGAAGAACAATAACATAAATGAAAGAAATGGCTAAGGAGATATACAAGAACATGTTAGCAAATGCCTTAAGCCACAGGTCTTCAAACCACATCCTGCATCTTCTCTATCTACATATCATCAAGCTCCACCTGAACTTCATGAGATAGAAGAACCAAGACAATTCATGCCTCATAGGCTATGGCCTGAAGGCAATGAGGTTCGGGAGATGATCTCTGAGAAGACAAACTTTGTCAAGCTATATGACAAAATAACTCTCACAGCTGATGCCAATGAAAGAAAGATTGTGGTATGGAAATATGATGAAGTCTGCGATGCTGTGCTTATCAAGAGAGTATCTGGACTAGTTCAGTACTTATCATTCATATCCTAACTGGCAATTCTAAGCTATGAAGATAGATTGGACCTAATGCAATTGAGGATGGTCAATCATTCAAATAATCCCAGGGGAGCATACTTCTATCATATCTTGAGAGCATACATGAACAGAAATTATTCTGAATTGAAATCAAAAGCTGATAGAGAAGACAAACTTCATATAACAAAACTCAGAAAAGAACAAGCTTCAAGAAACAAACAAATGGAAGAAAGGGAAGAATCTACTACTAAGATTGACCCTGATATTCTTGAGAGGGTTGGTTACCCTCTTAGGCCATCTGATTTGAGGATGATCATGAAGAAAATAGATGGCAACCAATACCAGCATCCCATCACCAAATGGTATTATGATAAGACACACATTGAAGTAGTGATGTAGAGAAAGCTTGAAGGAAGGCAGCTGACATTAGATTATTTGATCCTGTTGAGATCAAGCTGCTTCATCGATCATATGTATCATTCATGAAAACCAAGACATTCCCAGCAATACAAGATGAGCTATGTAAGGGTGATTGCTACTATTTCATACACATGTTGAGAATCCTGGGAACTGTGTATGTAAATGCTGCATTAAAGCACAGACTTGAAACAACTCAGCAACCCTTGACTTATATAGAAAGGATTACAGGAATGAGAATTTCTGAGAACAACTTAGAGATTTTGAAGGGTAATCATGTTATAACCACACTGGTTAGCAACATTGATGTACAAAGCCTTGATCAATCAACCCTTGAACAGTTGGTACATCAGAAGACAAACTTCAAGTATGATGATCAAAAGAGTGTAGTTGACTACTTTGTGGAACACATAGTCAATGCTAGAAATGCATACAAGATGACCACACTCAAAGAAAAGCTGAAGGAAGCTGAAGCTGACCAAGCCATTAAGAAAGACATTGATGATACTCTTAAGGCTATGGAAGAGGCTAAGAAGCAGATAGAAGAAGCTGGACCATCTCACTCCTAAGGTTTCTTATGATCACTAACAGAACAAACAACCAAATACATATCCTTCTTTATAATTTCTACTATTACCTGATCATTCATTCATAAGTATTATATGATATGATATTATGTATAAGTCATACATACATACTCACATACCATACATACATCCATACTTATGAAACATACATACATACATCTATACACATCATACATTCATACAACCATACATACATAAATAAATACAATCATACATACTAATACATTCATTGATTACACACAATCATTCACATTACTTTTGATAATGTATCACTTGTAATCATACAACAATATCTATCATTTCAAACATATATACAAACAAACTAATAGGTAAGATTACATCTATGTAATCTTAGGAACAATCATTTTCAACACAATAAGTGTTTCACTTGTAATCAAACAATATACACAAGAACAAACATTTAATGACAACATCATACTTAGGGGGAGTACTGTTGGACTCAACAAAGTGGATTAAGAATTAATGCAAGAAAGTATGATGCTTGTCATTATCAATCAAACCAACAAATGTGTTTTAGCATACAAATCATACATTAGAAACACATTAACATCATTAACATTCATTATTATCACTAACAATCTTGTAAATTTTCTTTTTTAGATTTGTAGATAAAAGAAAATTTTGCTAAGTCATCCACAGCGGATGAGTTAAGCCACAACGGATGATGAACAACGCCCACATCGGATGAACTATGTCCACAGCGGATGAACAAAAGCTCACATCGGATGAAGAAGTCTCTCCACACAGCGGATGACATGTTCACACAGTGGATGGCTTATTCCCACAGCGGATGACTTAGATACTTAGGATTTATTTTATGTAATTTTCATTTACATAAGGGTAGATTAGTAATTGTACATAGCTTTTGTGTATAGGCTATAAATAGCACTCTACCCTAATCCTTTGTAAGCTTTTGAAGAAATATCAATCAAACAAACATATTATCCATCTGTTCTTGCATTCAAACATACACACAAAAACACACAAACATACACTGAAATCATACACCATAATCATAGGTTTCCGCACCATGGTTATTGTTTGTTGATCATTGAGAGATATACAAAGATCCTTGGGGAAACCAAATAGTTTATCTTGAATCTTGTTCTTACAAAGTTCTTGTTCAAGATGCTAGACTAAGAGTTTTTGTGATTATTCTCTTTATATATTTGGTTTCATCAAAATATATACATATAAATCGTAACAGGTTAGTCATGTAATAGTTAATACAAAAAAAAATCTTAAAGTTTATCTAACCTTAATTTTTAGGGTTGTCACATTCTCCCCCTGTTAAAAGAATTTCGTCCCGAATTCATTGGAGAGTAGTTCCTAAAGTCGAGTGGAACTTATCTGATTACCAACTCTGAACAAGTGAGGATATTTGTTTTTGATCTCATCTTCTCTTTCCCACGTATACTCTGGTCCGTTCTTTCATTCCACTTAACTTTCACTATAGGAATTGTATTCTTTCTTAATTTCTTCACTGTCTTGTCTATAATGGCTACCGGTTCTTCCACAAAATGAAGTTTCCTATCTATTTTGACTTCTTGAATTGGCACTTTTAATGTCTCATCTGTTAGACATTTCTTTAAGTTGGATACGTGAAAAGTGTTATGTACTTCACTCAGCTCTTGAGGTAAATCTAACTTATATGCCACAAGACCAATCCTATCCATGATTTTAAATGGACCAACATACCTAGTGTTTAACTTACTTGGTTTTCCAAATCGGAAAATTCCTTTCGTAGGTGATACTTTTAAATAGACCTTATCTCCAACTTGAAATTCCAATGGCTTTCTTCGCTTATCGGTGTAGCTTTTCTGTTGATCACTGGCTGCTTTCAATCTATCTTTAATTTCAGTGATCCTATTAGATGTTTCTTGTATCAATTCAGGGCTTGTAAGTTATCTGTCACCTATTTCATTCCAATACAAGGGTGATCGACACTTTCTCCCATACAAGGCTTCAAATGGAACTATTCCAATACTAGAGTGATAACTGTTATTGTATGAAAATTCAATTAATGGTAAGTGGGTATCCCAATTCCCACCAAAATCTATAGCACAGCTGTACTTATATTCACTTAGGTTCCTAAGGCCTTTTGTAATGTTTGCCAAAATCTTGAAGTAAATCTATTGTCTCTTCTGATATAATTGATACAGGTATTCCATGTCTAGACACAATTTCTTTCACGTAAATTCTGGCTAGTCTTTCTATCTTGTAGTCTTCTCTTATAGGTAAGAAATGAGCTGACTTAGTCAATCTATCAACTATAACCTAAATTGTGTCATATCCATTTGTGGTTCTTGGTAGTTTGGTTACAAAGTCCACAGTAATCTGGTCCCATTTCCATTCTGGGATTTCTGCTTGTTGTAAATATCCTGAAGGTTTTTGATATTCAGCTTTTACTCTCGAACAAATATCACACTTTTCTACAAATTTTCCAGCTGACTTTTTCATGCCTGGCCACCAATATTGGCTTTTCAAGTCCTTGTACATTTTATTATTTCTTGGGTGCACAGAATATCTTGACTTATGTGCTTCTTGTAGGATAATTGTTCTAGCATGCTATTGTCTGGCACCCAAATTCTTCCTTTGAATTTCAGGATTCCATCTGATTCTTCTTCCATATCTTTTGATTGTCTTTTATCTTCAACATATCTTCTTTTTAGGCTTCTCGAATTTGATTTAACAAATCTGAACGTAATTCTATTCTCATGGCACGCACTCGTAATGGCTTACCCCTTTCTTTTCTACTTAAAGCATCAGCTACTACGTTTGCTTTTCCTGGGTGATACTTGATTTCACAATCATAGTCACTTAGTAGCTCTACCCATCTCCTTTGTCTCATATTTAACATCTTTTGATCAAATATATGTTGTAAACTTTTATGATCCGTATAAATTACACACTTAGTCCCATACAAGTAATGTCTCCAAATTTTAAGTGCAAACACTACTGCTCCTAGTTCCAGATCATGTGTAGTATAGTTCTTTTCACTACCTCTAAGTTGCCTAGATGCATATGCAATTACTTTGTCTTTTTGCATTAAAACACATCCAAAACCTTGACGTGATGCATCACAATATACTACAAAATTATCTGTTCCTTCTGGCAATGCTAAAATAGGACCACTACATAACTTATTTTTGAGGAGTTCAAATGACTCATTTTGTTTTTCTCCCCATACACACTTCCTATCTTTCTGGGTCAATTCTGTCAAATGTTGAGCTATTTTTGAGAAATTTTCTATAAATCTCCTATAATATCCTGCTAAACCTAAAAATTGCCGTACTTCAGTTGGTGTCTTTGGAATTTCCCACTTTTTTACTGCTTCAATCTTTGCTGGGTCAACTTGTATACCATCTTGATTAACTACGTGTCCTAAGAATTGTACTTCCCTTTTCCAAATTCACATTTTGAGAATTTTGCATATGATTTTTCCTTTCGTAGTAATTCCAAAGTTAACCTTAAGTGTTCTTCATGGTCTTCCTTAGTTTTAGAGAAAATCAGAATGTCATCTATGAAGACTATAACGAATTTATCTAAATAGGGTTTACATACTCTATTCATCAGGTCCATAAATACTGTTGGAGCATTGGTTAATCCAAGTGGCATTACAAGAAATTCATAATGTCCATACCTAGTCCTGAATGCAGTCTTTGATATATCTTCATCCTGTACTCTTAACTGATGATATCCAGATCTTAAGTCTATTTTAGAAAAATAACTAGATCCTTGCAATTGATCAAATAAATCATCAATCCTAGGGAGAGGATACCTATTCTTTATGGTGACTTTATTGATTTCCCTATAATCAATACACATTCTAAAAGTTCCATCTTTCTTTTTGACAAAAAGAACTGGTGCTCCCCAAGGTGATACACTAGGACGTATAAATCGTTTATCCAACAATTCCTGTGATTGATTCATTAGTTCTTTCATTTCTGTTGGTGCTAAACGATATGGTGCTTTAGCAATAGGGGCGTTCCTGGTACTAATTCTATTTTAAACTCTACTTGAAGAGGGGGTGGCAAACCAGGTAATTCATCAGGGAAAACATCAGGATATTCATTGATAATAGAAACACTTTCCAGATTCATCTTATCAGATTTTGTATCAACTACATGAGCCAGAAAAGTTAGGCATTTCTTTCTTAAGCATTTTTGTGCTTGCTTACAAGAGATTATTTTCATAATACCACTAGGCTTTTCACCGTATATACAACGAGTTCTATTTTCTTTAATCAGAGGGATTTTTATCATTCTGTTACCACATATAATTTTAGCATGATTCTTACTTAACCAATCCATACCTACTACAATATCAAAACCTCCTAATTCAATAGGAATCAGATCTATATCAAAATAATGTTCATTAGGTTTAAAGTACAGTTGGGAATGATTTCACCAGCTTCAATTGTTTTACCATCAGTTAATTCTATCATATATTTGTGCTTTAACTTCTTAGAAGTTAGATTATATATATACATATTGTTGGTCCATTTCATCGGTTTTTCAGTGCAGAAGATGGTTTGAATCGTTCAATACCAAAGACACACAACACACACAAAGATTTAAAGAACAAAAGAAGACCAAAAAGTATTCAAATATGTTTCAACAAGCAACAATACACAATGGAATGAAATAAGCTCAATATATTCAATAAACACCAGCTTACAGTAGCCTCTTGCAACAGAAATATTCGATTAGGGTTTTTGCAAGGATGCCCAACAATGAACAAAATGAAATCTATATATAGCAGATGTAGTTTCGCAGATAGTTTCGTTGGAGGCGAAACTATGCTGCCGAAACTATAGTTTCGCCCGGCCGAAACTGCAGTCTCGCCGGAGAACTTACAGCTGACTGTGAGCGAAACTACAGTTTCGCTCATAGTTTCGCTGGACTATAAAATAGAATAAACAAACTAAAAAATTACAAAAGTAATCTAACATAAACCCTATTACATAGAAAGATAAACAAATACTAATCTAAGGTGAGTCCAACCTATACTTGATCTTCAATACTCCCCCTAGGTTGGATCTCACCGACTCCGCTTCTCTTGATATCTCTATTCCGCTCAGCATCCCCAGCTCCTGCATCTGATGTTTCTTTTTCAGTTCCTGTAGATTCTCTTCCACAAGCTTCAGCACTTGATCCACCTTGGTCACCTCCAGCATCATCAGCTCCTTCGGGACAAGCACTAGCTTGTGCAAATTGTTTGGTCAAGTCCTAGATGTCCATGTTCAGATCATCTTCAGCCCTTACCTTTTTTGCCAGCTCCTTCACTTTAGCCCTCACGCCTCTAACCTTGTTCGCCACTATCATGAACAGGCTTGCTTCCTTCCTTGTCTCCTCTCCTGCTCCTGCTTTAATATGGTTCTCACATAGAATGAGCAGGTCTTTATCCGAAAATCCAAAAAGCTCCATAGGGTCGAAGATTCTATGTTCAATGCCACCCTTCACTCTAATCACCGCCTTTCCCTTTTGATTATCATAGAACCACTTCTCAATATCTTATAAACGAGGAGGGGAAGGATCTGCCAGTCTGACTCTATGAACTGTCTTTGGTGGCTTCATGCTTAGTACAATCTTCCCTTTCCCGGTTACCCAGTCCTCATCCTTCTTTGACCTCTTCCTTTCAGCTTTCATATACCCGAATGCTTCAAAGTTGTCATTCAGCCCATTTTTGATTTCTTCTCTAGAAGCTTGGCTCGTTCACTCAAATCAGCTTCAAGCAGAGGAAACGATGCCAACCTTCTCAAATCCCACCTAGGCAAGGTCTTAAACGCCTTCCTCTTATGTAAGTAAGTAATCCCACCCCCTCTCCTCTTTATCATGTACAGCTTGAGGTCGGGGTGATACTTCCAGCTGATTATTCTCTTATCCGCCTCCTTCTTGCTCAACCCTTCCATATTTTGGAACAGGGGAGTCACCTCTTCGGGCTCTTTCTCCTTCACAAACCACTCAGCCTTCTCTATGTCGATAACATCACTCTCATTTTCCCCTTTTGAATCACATATGTTAGTGGCCTTTCATCCACATCATAGTATTCAGGCTCTGAATCATAATCAACTAGTTGCTCATCCTCTTCTCCTCATCCACCAAGCCCTTTTTAATGGGTTGCTCAGAAGCTTTAGACTGTTTTCCCATTCTTTTTTCTCCAGTAAAATCACCAAGATTAATCCCCAAATCAACAAATCCAGCCTATATCCCTTCTTCAACATGCTCAACATTCTTATCATGTGGTTCCTGAGTCCTCTTTCCCGATCCACCAGCTTTATCAACACCTGCACCAGATGTGCCCTCTCCTGCCCTAAATGAAGTACCCACATTCAAAAATGGGTACTTTGAAGTATCAGTCAGATCATCTAACTCAGGTTGAGTTAGCTGATTGGGCAGGCCGGCAGCAGCTTTCAATTCATTCACCTCCTCCAGCAATCTCTTGATCAGTTTATTTTGATCAACCAACATCTTAGTCATTCCCTCCAACATCTCATCCTTTTGTTTCTCCCTTAACTCCTGGTTCATCAGCTTCGTCTTGATCATACTTAGTTCGTTGGAGAGAGAGGTGTTGAGAATTCTGATCACATCCTCATCTAGACTTGCCCGTTTCTCTGTTTGTGGAGGCTCAAAAAAGGTTTGATGTTTCTGTTTAGTTCTCCTCTCAAATTCCCCAGTATCAGACTTCTTCTTCGTTCTCTTTTCCTTCTCGGCCCTCGCCTGAGACGCCATCTGATTTACCTCATCTTCAAATACGTAATCCTTTTCTTTAGCATATCTCTTCCTTTTCTTCACATCCTCAGACTATTTTTGTCTGGTTTCCTCTACACGTTTACCTTCAGACTCTATCACCCTCCTGATGTATGCCCAAAGATCCGGTGTATACATGTTCTCCCATAAATGTGTAATCTTTCCACTGAAGTCGTGCCTGATTGCACAACAATCAGCAAAGATGCGTGTATTTAGTGACACTAGTCTCTTAACTTCTCCGTGTCTTGGAACGTTGGGGATTTGGGCGACTATTATCATCTGAAGGAATCTGGTATATAGCAGCCATTTGTCCTTTTAAGAGCCATTATGTTCTCAGCCATGTAATCAAATATCAAACTGGCTATATTTGCCTTCTCCCCTCTGCAGCAGATCGCCATTGCTTTCGCCCAATCCAGATTTAGCCCATCTGATCCACCTTTACGGTGATCTAAGACATAATGAAAACATGAGCTATGTATCTCCACTCCTTGGACAGAAAGGACTTTTTGATTTCCATTCTGGTCCTGAAAGGAGGGCCCTCATATCCAATAGAAAGAAACCCATCGAACACCTCCTGATCAGTCATATCAACTTCTGCTCCAGTATCTTCTTCCAGCATCAGTACTCTTGAAATAATATCTTCGGTAATAGTCACCTCGTTATCCAGTACCTTGGCAACGATCCTCTCAGAGTCTCCCCGTGTATTGTACTCAGCAGTACGCCAGAAATCTCGTATATGTAAATCATAAATGGTGGTAGAGTGTGAGATAGCGTATGCGATTGGGGATCTCTACAGCCACCTAATACAGTCTCTGAAGCCGGCTGCTTTAGGGTGAGAGTCAATTAAAATGGTTGTTATGTTGTTCCTCTCGTCGAACTTAAGAGTCGCCATTTAGAACTGTGAAACAAACAGAGCAAGTTAGTAGGTTATCGACAAATGTAATATTTAAAAATTGGTAAAAAATAAAATAAACATATTGTTATTATATATATATATATATATATATATATTATATGTAATTAAATACAAAATATAGTTTCGCTGAGACGAAACTATAATTTCGCTGAATTTATTTTAGTTTCGACAAGGCATGAAGGCATTGTCGACAGCCGAAACTGATAGTTTCGGCAAGATAAAGTGATAGTTTCGACCGGCTGAAACAATAGTTTCGGCTCAGCGAAACTGAATTTCGTTGGGCAAACTGTTAAGTTAGCTCGAGCAGCATAACTACACAGTTTCGCTAAACTTGAGAGAACTTTCGTTCAGTTTCGCTGGATGATGGGTAGTTTCGCCGGATGAACTGCGAGACTACCCAACAGTCACGATCAAATACGGTCATTTGCAGACGAAATAAACCTAGAAAATCTACTTTCCTGAGTTCGAAACTCACTTCAGAAGCGAAATCAATGCAATATCGGAGCAGAATGATATAAATGCGATGATTTTAAGAAGAAAACCGAATAAAACCGTAAGAACCCACTTTCGTCAAAGTTTTTTGCAAAAATGACCAATTTAGTTTCGAAGTGGTATTTAAATGCCTGGTAGTTTCGCAGAGGAATAATCACTTTCGCCTGTCACATTTTTGCGAGAAAAGCATAGTTTCGCCCCGCGAAACTAAAGTTTCGCAGAGCACAAATGAGCGAAAGACCTCAGTGCGAAAGTGTTAGCGAAGCTGCTGTTTCGTCCGACGAAACAACAATTTTGCTATGCGAAACTATTTGCGAAAGTATACTTTCGCAGAAACCCTAAAATTTAAGAACAATTAATTTTAACCAAATAAATTAAAGTAAAAATAAAATAAAATAAATAAAAATAAAATAAAATAAGAGAGACTAAAAAGAAAAGAACCCCACACGATCACACCAGACATCATTTATTTTAACCGAAAATGGAAAATATCTTAAAGAAGAACGAGAAATTGAATGAATCTTCTGGAGAGTCATAGTTCGGTGAGATTGCAAATATTTTTGTCTTTTCTTAAACCCATGCCTTCTTCTTTTTGACAAGTAACCCGCAGCTGTTGTTATCATGTTATCGGTTATTTTAAAAGAAGACATAGAAAAACTCAGTCCCCACAGACATTTGGCAAAGAAACCTATCCTGTCCTCATGATATTTTTAACGAAAGACACCTACTGATTGATTACATCTTTTCACGTATAGTAAAACTCCCTTTTTCAGACGAAGCACGATACAATTTGACAGCATTTGATGAGAGCTCCAGGTCAGTACTCACGTACAGCAGAGGAGATCATCACATTGTACTGATGAACACTCCAGGTCAGTACTACCGTACAGCAGAGGAGATATTCAAATTGTGTTGATGAGAGCTCCAGGTCAGTACTATCGTACAACAGAGGAGATCATCACATTGTGCCGATGACAGCTCCAGGTTAGTACTTCCGTACAGCAGAGGAGATCATCACTCCAGGTCAGTACCACCGTACAGTAGAGGAGATAAGCACGAACAAGACACCACAGTACACAGAGAGGCTTCTATGATACAAATATGAATGAGCGTAAAGCTTCAGAGAATAGATACGAAAGATTATAAACAAGGGAGTATAAGGCAAGGACAAAACAACACAGAGGAGCCTCATTCTCAATCCTTTTTGAACAAGGACGAGTAACTTTATGAAGGCCAAAGATGTCAAGGGGATTATCCGAGTATTCAAGCATCTTATATTCTTAATTAAGCTACGGGAGTACTATCTACTTTGCTTTCGGGCTGAGCCTATCAAGCAAATCCCGACACGATACTGTTGACCTCCTTCATATTGTTCAGACATCTTAACAGAGCAGAGGTTCTACAAAAGTACACAAAAGAAGAGGTTTAAATAATTATACTCCCCTGAAATTTCTGCAACGAATAGTGGAAGAAATTTCTAAAGACTATTATTTATTTACTTTATATTTTAATTTTTATTCAAATTTTTTTATATATTTTTTTAAGTATGAAAGAATGGTGATGAGCGGTGGAGCAAATGAAAATGAAAGAAAGAAAGAAAAGGAAACATAAGAAAGAAATATAAACAATATAAACAAGACAGATTTTTGAGGAAAGAATGGTTTAAAATGATATTAATCCTAACATGGAAATCAATTCATAAAAACGAGGTTTGTCAAAGGTTTTTGTGAAAAGATCTGCTTTTTGATTTTTTGTATCAATGGGAATAATATTAATGAAACCCTTTCCTGAGCATCACGGATTGCATGAATCTGTGTCTCAATGTGCTTGGTTCGGGAATGATGAATTGGATTCTTGGCAATCCCGATGGCTGCTTCGTTATCACAGAACAACATGGTATGAAGAAAGTTGATCCCATAATCCATCATCTGGTGCTGAATCCATAACACTTGGGAACAACAACTAGAGGCAGCAATATATTCTGCTTCTCCTGTTGAGAGAGAGACAGTGGTCTATTTCTTGCTTTGCCAAGAAACGAGACAATTGCCCAAGTATTGACAACCTCCGGTAACTGACTTTCTGTTTAACCTGCAGCCATTGGAATTACTATTAGAGTAAGCATGTAAATCAAAATTCCCACCATAAGGATACCAAAGTCCTAAACGAGAAGAACCCTTAGATAAGAAAAAATCGTTTGACGGCCTTTTCATGGGATTCTTTAGGAGCTGACTGGTATCGAGCACAATATCCGACACAAAGGAGATGTCAGGACAACTTGCTATAAGATACATAAGGGAACCAATCATGGATCTGTAGAGATGAGGATCAATTAGTTTCCCGTTTTCATCAGGAGTGAGGCATGTTTGAGCAGTGAAAGTTGTCATCTCAGAAGAAGCGTCATCCATTTTAAATTTCTTTAACATTTCTTTAATATACTTTTCTTGATGAATGAGAATTCCCTCTGGCTTTTGTTCGACTTGCAGCACGAGGAAAAAGCACATCTCTCCCATCATGCTCATTTCAAACCTGCTTCGCATAACCTCCTCAAACTCCCGACATAATTGTGATTGGTGGAGCCAAAGATAATGTCATCGACGTAGACTTGCACGATCAGCATCTCACCATCTACCTCTTTCTTGAATAAAGTCATGTCGATGGTGCCTCGAGAAAAACCATTGCTTAAGAGATATTGTGTTAATGTCTCATACCAGATTCGAGGTGCCTGATGAAGACTATAAAGAGACTTATCCAGCTTGTATACTTTGTCAGGAAAGTCTGGATCCTCAAAGCCTGGTGGTTGACACACATATATCTCTTCATCAATGTCGCAATAGAGAAATGCACATTTGACATCCATCTGATAGACTTTAAATTGCTTGTGAGCAGTATGCGCCAAAAATTCTGATAGCTTCTAGACGGGCGATAGGTGCAAAAACTTCGGTGTAGTCAGTCCCTTCTTCTTGAGCAAAGCCTTGGACCACTAGTCTGGATTTGTTTCTTACCACTATGCCCCGGTCATCAGGTTTGTTCTTAAACACCCATTTCGCTCCAATGGGGCACTTGTTTGGTGGAAGATCGACCAGAGTCCACACCTTGAGTTTTCTAAACTGTTGCAATTCTAATTGCATTGACTCAACCCAACAAGGATCCTGAAGAGCTGCATGTACGTTCTTAGGAACGATTTGTGGTATAAAACAAGAGAACAAGCATACATTAATCAAACCAGATTGACTCCGCGTCCGAACTCCATCATAGATAGATCCAATTATGTTATCATGAGGATGATATTTCAAGGTCTTGAAATCGACAGTCATGGGTGGGATGTGAGTGAGTGGTTGGTTAAGAGATGAAGAGGATGGGGAGGTAGAGTGAGGTGGGGAAAAGGGACAGGTTGGTTGGGACATAAAGGTGATGAGGGAAGAGATGTTAACACAGGTGGGGGTGGAAGATCAAATAAGGATGAGGAAGATGCAACATCAACTGATGTAGCATCATTTGTTGGTGTGATAGGAGGGACAAGAGGTTTGACTGGTAATGGAGTGGGAGGAATAATGTTTGTTGTAGCATTAGAGATGGATGCATCATCATCGAAAACTGGAAGATTAAATGATTTAAACACCGTATCGCAGTCAAAGAACCAAGCTGGTTCTGAAGGAACATCAGAGAATTAGATTCCTGCCAATCGACATAAAATGACTCTTGAACGATACGTGTTCTCTTAATATATACCCGATAAGCCTTTTGTGAAGAAGAATAGCCTACAAAATAACACTCATCAGACACGGCGCCAAATTTTGTCTTCTGCACTTAAGTGTTCAATAGAGTGCACGAGCAACCGAATGGTCGAAAGAAGTCAATCAAGGGCTTTCTCTTGTGAAATAGTTCATATGGAGTCTTCATCTTATCCTTGACTATCAACACCCTGTTGAGAACATATGAAGCATAATTCACCGCCTCGGCCCAAAAGATGACGGGTAAGGAGGATTCTATTAGCATTGTACGTGCAGCTTCAATGAGGGTGCGATTCTTTCTTTCTGCCACACCATTCTGTTGAGGGGTCCTCGCAGCACTGTATTGTCTTAATATTCCTTTGGCAGCACAGAAAGAATCAAATATCTGATTCCTGAATTTAGTACCATTGTCACTTTGGATAGCCATAACCTTCCTCTTGCTTATCGTTTCAATTGAAAGAATTAACTTTTGCAGCTCCTCAGCAATCTCTACTTTGTGAGCAAGAAATCTAACCCATGAATATCTGGAATAATCATCTGTAATCACAAGGCAGAAAGATTTCTTAGCAATTGATTTAACACTTATTGGGCCAAACAGATCAGTATGTAACAACTAGAGGGGATTTGAGATGCTATTTTCAATTTTAGGTTTGTGTGGTTTCTTATGTTGTTTTCCTTTTGCACATGCATGCATTTCTCAACCACAGAAAGTCTTTTAAAGGTAATCCCCAAACAAGATTGTTTTTAACTAATTTGTTTATGATTTTGAAAATAACGTGGCCCAATCTACGATGCCATAAGAAAGACTCAGAGGTGGAAGCTTTAGACAGAAGACAGGTGACTGTAGATGATGAATCCTTTGAATTCATGTCAAGAAGATATGTATCATGCTTCCTTGGAGCCCGCATGAGTACCATATTATCTGGAATATCAATCTCACATTTCCAAAAGAGACATTCATTGGACTTGAATAAGACTGGAATGCTTTTATCACAAATCTGAGAGATGCTCAACAGATTGAATGCAAGCTCGGGTACGTAGTTGACTTTCTCCAAGGTAAGTGAGCCATTGGAAACTTCGCCTTGACCTATAATTTTTCCTCCTTTCTTGTCTCTGGCAAAAGCAACGTAACCACCATTGATTATCCGGTAGTTAGTCAATAAATCTTTAAGCCCAGTCATATGTCTGGAGCATCACTATCAACATGCCATACGCTATTTACAACTTTAGTTGATGACTCCTGCAGGAATATCAAAGAAAGAATTAACCAGGTGAAACAGGAACCCGAGCTTGAACAATTTTAGGTTTAGGTGAAAGAGATTTCTTACAAAAGAAATTATTAACTAATTGATTTAATCTATTCCCAAAAAAACTTCTATTAACATGTCTATGATGAAGCTTAGGACAATGCTTAACAACATGATCATCTTTACCACATTGAAAACAGTGTGGTTTTAATTTAGGTTCATTATGTAATGAGGTAGGAAGTTTATCAATGCATATTTCTCATCACATTCAGATAATCTCGAATCATCATCACTGTATGTCTTATACATGTTAACAGAGCTGTCTTTATTTGAAAAAGAATGATTATGTACTAAGGAAGATGAGATGTCATCTGAGATACATGTGGTACTAGTATCACTAGTACTTGCCTCAGATGGAGATATAATCCTGTCATTAAACACAAAAATTTTAGCAGGGGTAAAAGGTGGAATGGGGTGAGAAAAGAATTTTTCAAAAGAGTTAATTATAATTTCCTCGTCATTTTTCATAGTAGAATCAGACAGAAGATCAACACAACAATAGATGTACCAACATCACAATCCACAGTATTTAACGAGCAAACAGAAACATCACTAGAACATAATGAAATAGAGTCTTTTATAGCATTACTAGAGACAAAACAGAATTTAAACTAGAGTTATGATCTAAAACAGAATGCTGAGGTTCAGGTGTACTAAGGCTAGAGCATCCAAGCCCTCTAGTCGGTCCATAATCGTAGTCCTCACGAACATGCATAGGATTCACACCTTCTAAACCTGTAGACATACTTTTAGTATCTATTTGGATCAAATCATTATAAGGATGGGGAACGGGCATTGGTGAATAAAAGTAAGTACTAGGAGGAGGATAAACCTTAGTATTTTCATAGCCCAAACCTATTTTAATCCTAGCCCCCATTGAGATTTACATAAATCATCATGTTTCATTCCCGATATGGTCAATTTCTTAAGTTTTGACTGAAGCTTGCTTATTTCAAACTTAGCAAGAGCAACCCTTTCAGTTAAACTATTAACCTTAACATTTCTTTCCAAAACAATTCTTTTTAGATGATCGTTTTCTTTAAGGGCCTCGTTTAACTTAACAAAATATTTTGACTCATTATCGATCAATAAACGATTAGCTTTATAAACCCTAAATAGTCTGATTTTACAAGCAGATGAACACATATCTTGAATTACCTTATAGGGAAGCCCCATTACCACCTTCTTAGCTGCAAGAGCTTTCTCACGTTGACACACCGGAGTACTCAACTTGTTTTCCTCAACAGTGGTAGCATCATCATCATCATCCTTTCCTAGCTTTGTGGTTTGAGTTCCTTGCTTCCCGCATTCCTTCTGATTTTATTTCAACCTCTCCTTCTCTTTCAACTCTACAACCTCTTTAGTTCCATCCTTAAACTCCTTGAAAGGATCAAAATCTTCCTCACAGTTCACCTTCATCTCTTCTGCCTCAATCTCAGCCACTAGCGCTTGATTAACCTCTTCTCTTGTCTCTTCTACTTCTGCGCTCCAATCAATGTTAGAGATCAACGCAGTTTCTTTCTTGTGTCTCGTCTCCTCTTTACCCCCACTAGCAGCCAATCTTGGAATTCCTGAATTACTGGGATTAGTGACAATTGGCAATGGACATTCGCATTTGAAGTGTCCCAATTGCTTGCAATTAAAGCATCTCAGCTTGGACTTATCAAAACCCAGTTTGGAGTTAGAACTTTGACCTCCAAAATTCTTTCTACCAGTTCACTCCATAAATATTCAGGCTCTAAGTGTCAACATCGCCATTTGCCATTGAATATCAGTCTCTTCGAGATCATCGGGATCCACCTTATACATATCCTCCATTATCATTCCTTTACCTTTCAAATCTCCAGCTACTAATGCTTCATAACTCTAAACAAACATCCCAAAAAGAGCCATTGTCTCAGCTGGAACAGAAGTTTCAACAGTTGCTTTCAAGTTCCCTTGCTCTCTCCCCGTGTTACCACAACCTCCAGAGTAATCACATGAGTTCACTCCTCCTTGACGAGATGCCTGCATTGGAGAGCTTGCAGCGGAAGACACTAATGTAGCATTCTGAGAATAACCGGATGTAGGCATCATTGACGGATTAAACTCCCTCCTTTTCAAATCTAAGTCAAAGGACTTCAGCTTGTTAATCACGTCCATCAGCTTATAGTCAGCAAAGTTTCTTTCTTGTTTTAGCATTCTCACTTGTAAACTCCACTGAGGTGGAAGAGAGTCTAGGAGCTTATTTACTTGCTCATGATTTCCCAACTGATCATCATACTTCTTTAAAGTACTTGAAATGGACAAAAATTGATTAGTAATGTCAGTAAGGTCTTCATTCTTGTGTCCTACAAATGAGTTGAACTCCTTTTGAGCTTGGGCTTTCTTGTCTTTCCTGAGATCCTCATTTCCGTCATAGAACTCACACAAGGTGTCATATAAGGATTTTGCATCTTTGTGTTCAGCAAATCGATTGTAAATATCGGGTGCTAGGCATAATGTCAAAGCTCCGTGTTGGACCCTGAAAGGATCATACATGCCAATTCAAGAGGTGGATGGTTGTTCTGCTAGAAATCTCCCTAAGTCCAAGAAGAAATGCGGATAAAGAAGTTTCTGCATAAGAAGAAAAAGTACAAGTGTCGGCTATCCGCATTTGTCAATGCGGATGACCATGAACAAATGCTGACAAGTATTTGTTCATCCGCATTAACTAATGCGGACAACCGATGAAATGCGGACAAGGCATTTGTTCATCCGCATTAACTAATGTGGATGACCAGCAACAAATGCGCCAGGTGTTTGCTCATCCGCATTGACTAATGCTGATGACCAAACACTAATGCGGCTGATAGATGATCAATGCTGATGAAGATTTACTCATCCGCATTAGTCAATGTGGATGACAAAAGACAAATGCGGATGAAGACTTAGACTTGGACTATTCTGTAATATTGTAAGGGTAGTTTAGTCTTTTTGTACAAGCTGTAAGTCAGCCTATAAATAGAATAGAAACCTCGTGTGTGAAAAATGACTTTTGAGACTTTGCATTTACTAGAGTATAAAATCAAAATATACTTTGTTTTCTCCCATGTTAGCTGTCTTGTTACTGTAGCTTGTTAAACCCTAGCATTTACTTTGTAACAGTTCATCTAATTAATACAAGAGTGCATTTATGAGTATATCAAGTATTCTATGTTCATTGATTGCTTGATTCCGCCTTTCAATCGTTGACTCAATCTTCATATTCGATCCTTGTTGATTCATATCAACAGAGAATATCATTCTCAAACCCAGTCAATTGGTATCAGAGCTTTGGCTCTCGGTTATTACTAAGATCTGCTCAGATCTAGGTTTAACCCGATTGATCTGTTGATTGAGTTGCTGTTTAGAGGTTTCGAACATCTCTTCTCAGTATTCCAACTGAATACTCACTGATATACTCCACTGCTACTGTTCACCTAAAGGTCTCCTCTTCGAACAAACAGTTCAAGTTGCGCGGTCATTAAAAATAGAAAATCAAAAGTCAAATATTCAGAATATTCTTGCTGAAATATACATATTCTCAGCAGATCCATTGTTACAAGACTAAGTTCGGACTTGTTGGACTATTTGGACTAATTAACCATAAAAATCACTTAAATCCAAATCTAAACAAGTTAAAACTAACAGTTAACTATGGATTCACATAATTATTCTGAACTTGGGCATGCCTCAAAACCACGCATGCTCAAACATAAATCTGAATTTAAACAATGGAAAATCAGATTCATGAACTATATTACAGTTGTTGATCCTGATTATTGGATCTCAATATGCAAAGGCCCACAAATTCCAGTTACATTATCTGCAGATGAAGCTACACTACACAAGACTTCAAGAATTCCTATTGAAGATCTTACTCTTGATGATGATGATTACAAGAAGATTAAGATTGACCTCAAAGCTTACTCTATACTCACTCAAACACTTAAAATGGATGTGCTTAGAAGATTGGAAAAGTATGGCACTGCAAAAGCTGTATGGGATGCACTGCAAATCATGTGTGAAGGGAGCGGTGAAGTGGCTGAAATTAACAAAGACAAGCTTGTGAATCAGTATGAGACATTTCATCACTCAAAAGGGGAGTCCATCTCTAAACAGTTGCCTGGACATCATGATAGCAAAGATAGAAGCTTTGGAACTGGATGAAAGAAGCAGAAATCTGGGAGGACCCAGAGTAATTGAAGCATACAAGTTTCCCACAGATACTCACTCTGTGGAAAATGCCTTCATTACTGAGGAGGATGATTTCATCTCCTCAAGGGATCAAGCTAAATCAACTGGATTCACTACAGCCCCACCATCCAACAGACCATCAACATCTTCCCCATCAACTTCAACAAGCCAAGCATCAGGATTCTCTACAACTCCTACTCCTGATGATCCAAAATCTGAAGAACAAAAGGCAACTTACAATGCATTTGTTGCTAGCTTTGAAGCCTATTTTGGTGGAAGACTCACATCTGCACATCTGATCCAAGAAGATCGGGAAGAAATGGATCCAGCTGATGTGGAGGAAATGGACTTGCAATGGCAAGTGGCCATGATTGCTATAAGAGCAAAGAAGTTTTTCAGAAAAGGGAAAAAGCTTCACCTTAATGAAAACACCAAGCTTGGATATGACAAATCAAAAGTGAAATGCTTCAATTGTGGTATGACTGGCCAATTCTCTAGAGAATGCAATGCTCCCAGAAGAAACTACAATGCTCAAAGGCTTTCTCAGAGCCAGTCATCATCACAACCAACTGCAAGCTTACACTCCAACAGTCATCAACAACAGCTTCACCACCATCAACAATCACATCAGACTCAACCTCAACTGACTAATCAAGCTTATGGAAGCAATCAGTCATCAGCTAATGCTCTTGTTATCAGGCAGGATGGAGTGTGTGACTGGAGCATGTATGCTGAGGAAGTAAAGCCTCAATTTTGTAACGCCCCGAAATTTCCCGAAACAAGCCACTTAATAATAATGGGCTTTTAAGGGTTAATTTAAGAAATAAAGGGGTAAATTAGTGGGCTATGGATAAAATTAGTCTTAATGGGCTAGGCTTAATGGGTTTAAGGGCCCTAATCAGCCCTTAAACATGCATGAACAGCTCCATCTTCACCATTTCAAACCCTAGCCACCAAATTCGTAGAGAGAGAAAGTAGAGAGAGAAAGTGAAGAAATTCAAGATTTAGAGCTTGAAGGTTTGAAGGATTGAAGTTCTGGTGGATTGGAGCATCAAAACACATGGAAGGAGCAACAAAACAAGGTAAGAATCGACCTCTAAGGCCCTCTGTAGATCAAACCCGGATTCTAGGGTTTTGGGGTTTTGAAAAGTTTAAAGAAACACATAAAGGTCGAATTTTTACATATGAAAACGTGTAAAAAGCATAGATTTGAGTTCATGGAAGGTAAACTAAGGATTTGGACGTAAAAAGTTAAGATTTTGGGTTAAAAACGGGCTGGATCTGAGTTTTTGTTTATCCAGCGAAACTGGGCCCCGATCCAGCGAATTTAAGTATTCATCCAGCGAAACTGCACATTAGTTCAGCGAGACTAGGAGAAGTTCCAGCGAAACTACAGCGCCGGTAATCTCGCTAAGACCCAGACTGACCTATAGACCTTGTGAGAATAGGGAATTCCAACGAAAGTTGGGCGCTCAAGGTAGCGAATCTGTCTAGCGAAACTAGCAGAAGTGCTGCCCAGCGAAACTGCAGGCGAAACTGTAGTTTCGCTGTAGCGAACCTATGGGCGAAACTATGAAGAAAATGACGTTTTTGCATGTTAACTTTCGTGCAGCTAGAGTATTCAGGCTATAGCCTAAGTGACTTAGAATTTAAGCTACTTGGACGAGTTCAGGTGAGTTCTAGATCCCCTATTTTATACATGCTTTAAATGTTTTGGGGCGGTATGCATACTAATATATATATATATATACCTTTTTATGACCAGTTCTTTTAGAGTAAAGTTTTACTTACTATCTTATATGGGAAACGGGATTTTCTAACGAACTGATAACGTGTTTTTCCTTATTGAGATATAGCCTTGTAGTGATGGATTGCCTTCGAGATGTGTTGTGTTATATTAAATATATATAACTTAAATAAGAAAGTGAAACGTAAAGAAAGGTTATGTGGCCCATAACGTGTACCTGGATAAAGTAAAGTCTTGCAAGTAAAGTCCTGTAGGCAAGGGATAAAGTAAAGACTTGCAAGCATTGGCTAAAGGAGGGTTGCATTTGTTGTGCCCTCACCCGGATAAAGTAATGCTCGAACAGGCAGGTCTGTAAGCCCTGAATTGGCATGACATTAATGGCCCGATCGAGTACGACTGTAAGCCCTTAATTGGCATGTCGGTAAAGTCCTAGGCGAGCCTAGGCACCAATTGTGACAGAGAATTGACGGATAAAGAAGAGTAATAAATAACGAGAAATGAAAAGTAATGATAAAGTATCGATAGAGTGATAGCCTGTATGTGTTGATACTTGATAGACGAGAACTATTTTCAAATTCTAAAGCAAATGCCTTTACAAAAAGTTATTTACAAAGAAAACCTAGAATTCACTCAGCGAAGCTGACTTTCGTATGCATATCAGTTGACAGGTAAGAGTCAGAGCGAAGGAATAGAGGCATGGGACTGAAGCTTCTTGGTACTAGAAGACTGGCATCCCGAATGAAGAAAAGCTAAACAAGAACCCCTAAATAGTTTTGTGGATTAAAGACAATGTTTATATTTTACTTATAATGAATTGAAATGACAGTAACTTTCCGCTGCAATACATATATATATATCTTATATGTATATGAGTAGATGATTGTTTTAAATAGAAGTTTTGCTGTGAATGACCAACTGTGAGGCTTCCCTGAGAAAGGTGGGCCTTACAAGTTGGTATCAGAGCCAATGTTTAAGAGATTTGGGAAAACTATTTTATAAACCTAAACTTAAACAGATAATGGGACCAAGTGTCAAGGATGCCAGTCCAAGAAGCTCCATGCCAAGAGGTAACAATTAGGTTGTAAGTATTGTTATAATGGGTAGTGCCTTCTTATTTAAGTTAGAATCGAGGTAGGGTATGATAAGGATATCTGTGATGCCTATCTGAATTTATGTGGCTTATATGTGCATAGATTAGGTATAGTAGGTTCGGGTGTTGGTGTGGTTCAGGATAGGAAAGTTTATGGCACGGGAAGTTCTGTAAGTAGTTAATCACAACTGGCCACTGTTATTAAAAATTTACAAAACTTGTCGTGAACTGAACTTGCCTTGAAAGGCCATATTAACATTCTGAATCTTATAGGAAGTAGAACGAATGGCACCTAAGAAAGAAGTTCCAACCATGGTCACCCGGAGAAGCACTAGGGGAAGGCCCCCGACTAAGGCAAAGGAAACTGCAAGTGCAACTGTGAAGCCAACAAAAAGGTCAACCAGAAAGCCAGTTGAGGAACCGATTAAGGAGGAGGAGGTTGAGTTAGGAACGGGAGCCGAGGGGTCTACCCCTGATCAGGCCAAACTGAAAGAGACAGTAAAGGAAGCTATTGCCCAAGAGGTGCATCAACTCCTGTCTGGAGTGATGCCCGCTCTGCTTGCGGAATTTGTGGAGCAGGTTAAGGGCGACAGTAAGAAGAGTACGGCTTCAGAAAAAGTTGATAAGAAAGGGGCAGTCAAGACTGAGGAGTTGAGCGACGAGGGAGATCGTCTGGGTAACCATGATGGCCCTGAAGTGGAAGAGAGGGCGAAGGGGTGCAGCTACGGGGATTTTCAGAGGTGTAAGCCCCCAACGTTTGATGGTACTGGTAACGCTGCCACTGCTCAGCGTTGGATTAGGGAAATGGAGGCCGTACTGAAGATCAGTGAGTGCCGTGAAAACCAAAAGGTGAAGTTTGCTTCCCATTTCCTTTTGGATCCAGCACTGTATTGGTGGCATAACATTGCTGAGTCTTACGGAGAGGAGGCCATTGAGAGGATGAAATGGCTGGAGATGAAGAGGTTGGTGATAGAGGAGTACTGCCCGGAAAGAGAGCTTGACAAGGTCGAGCAAGAGTTTTTGAGTTTGGAGGCTGGAAATATGACTCACCAGGAGTACACTACAAAATTCAATGAAATGGCACGTCTGGTGCCTGATTTGGTAACTCCTGAAGCCAAAAGGATCAAGAGGTACATACAAGGGTTGCCTCTAGACATTCGTAGGGACATGGTCACTGCTCGACCTAGTACTTTTAGGTCAGCAGTGGACCTCAGTGGAAGGTTGTACGATCATCGTAGGCCGGTGACAGTGGGTGAAACAAAGAAAGTTTGGAACACTAATGGGAAGAGGTATGGAAGTGGTAACTACCAACCGGGAAACAAGAAAACGCGAGTAGATGCAAAACAAGCGATCGTGAAGGGGGTAGAAGAAATTAAGGAATGTGGGAAGTGCGGGAGGAGGCATCCTGGAGAATGTCGGATGGGTAGCCCTGGGTGCTACCGGTGTGGGAAGACTGGTCACTTGGCGAGAGAGTGCCCGAAAGTGGATAAGTGCTTCAACTGCCACGAGTCGGGGCACCGCAGCAATGATTGCAAGAAAGCTAAGGCGGGAGGCTCGGGAACTAGCGGGGAGGATGACAAAGGGCATGATGGAAAGCCCAAGGTCAAGGCAAGGGCTTTCACCATGAACAAGAAGGAAGCAAGGAAGGACCCGGACGTAGTGTCAGGTACGTTCCTTGTCAATGATGTTTGCGCCTCCATATTATTTGACAGTGGTGCCAGTAAGAGTTTTGTATCTGTATCCTTCTGTGCTACACTAGATGCTCAAACTAAGAAAATAGATGATGCCTTCGAAGTAGAAACGGCCGATGGTAAGTCCATTAGAATAGCCCAAGTGATAGAGGATTGCCACATTAAACTAGGAGATCATTACTTTCCCGCACAATTGTTTGCCATGCCCTTAGGAGGTTTTGACGTCGTACTAGGGATGGATTGGTTGGCTGCCCACGATGCTAACATAGTATGCCAGCAAAAGATGATCCGATTAACGGCCCCAGATGGTAGTCCGATTACGATCTACGGTGATAACGATTGCATGGTTCCAAGGATCATTTCCGTGATCAAGGCGGAGAAATGTATGAGGCGAGGGTGCGGAGCTTATCTAGCGTGTGTCAAGGATGTTAAAGATAAAGCGAAAGTGTTGTCCGATGTACCAGTGGTGCGGGACTTTCCTGACGTATTCCCGGAGGATCTGCCCGGAATACCACCGGATAGAGAGATAGAGTTTCAGATTGACTTGCTGTCAGGAGCCCAACCCATTGCCAAAGCACCCTACCGCCTAGCTCCCTCCGAGATGAAGGAACTCATGTCACAACTGCAAGAACTCCTTGACAAAGGGTTCATTAGGCCTAGCATTTCTCCATGGGGTGCTCCCGTGCTATTTGTGAAGAAGAAGGATGGCAGCATGAGGATGTGTATAGATTACAGGGAGTTGAATAAGCTGACCGTGAAGAATCGGTACCCTCTACCCCGGATAGATGATCTGTTTAATCAATTGCAAGGGGCAAGCTGGTTCTCCCGAATAGATCTCCGATCCGGATATCATCAACTGAAGGTAAGGGAGCAAGATATCCCAAAGACGGCCTTCCGAACACGCTATGGCCACTATGAGTTCCTGGTTATGTCTTTCGGGCTAACCAATGCTCCTGCGGCCTTCATGGACTTAATGAATCGCGTGTGTCGCCCGATGTTGGACCGATCAGTGATAGTCTTCATTGATGATATTTTGATATACTCAAAGAACAAAGGAGATCATGCTTGTCATATCAAGGAGGTGTTAGAAACTTTACGAAGGGAGAAACTGTATGCAAAGTTCTCTAAATGTGCCTTCTGGCTACGGGAGGTGCAGTTTTTAGGGCACATTATAAATTCCGAAGGAGTCATGGTTGATCCAGCAAAGGTGGAGGCAGTTACGCAATGGAATTCCCCAAAGACGCCATCCGAAATCCGTAGTTTCTTGGGATTGGCTGGCTATTATAGAAGGTTTATCAAAGATTTCTCGAAGATAGCTTCCCCATTAACAAGGTTAACGAAGAAGAACGTGGTGTTCGACTGGGGAAAAGAACAGGAAGAAGCGTTTCTGGAATTGAAGGATAGACTGACCAAAGCTCCTGTGCTAACCCTGCCAGAGGGAGATGAAGACCTAACGGTATACTCCGACGCTTCTTACTGCGGGCTAGGCTGTGTGTTGATGCAAAGAGGAAAAGTTATAGCTTACGCATCCAGACAGCTAAAGGACACGGAGGTTACTTACCCGGTTCACGACTTGGAACTTGCCGCAGTAGTGTTCGCATTGAAGATCTGGAGACACTATTTGTATGGAACTAAGTGCGCCATATTTACCGACCACAAAAGTCTGAAATATTTCTTTGAGCAGAAGGACCTAAATATGAGACAAAGGAGGTGGTTGGAGTTGATAAAGGATTACGACTGTGAAATCCATTATCACCCGGTAAGGCGAACGTGGTAGCCGATGCCCTGAGCCGAAAGGAAGGATATGAACCGATCCGGGTGAAGGCGTGCCAACTAGTAGTGACCCCAGATGTTATGAGGATGATAAGCAAAGCTCAAATAGACGCTTTAAAAGAGCAGCAAATCAATAAGGAAAGGATGGTGGGAAAATTGGATGAATTGGTAGAGAACACCTTGGGTGTTAAGACCTTCCATGGCAGGATATGGGTTCCGAAGCATGGTGACTTGCGGGAAAAGATTATGGATGAAGCGCACAAGACCCGCTGCTCAATTCACCCAGGCACGAATAAGATGTGCCACGATTTGAAGAAAGATTATTGGTGGCCCGGGATGAAGAGAGATGTGGTTACGTATGTAAATAAATGTCTCACGTGCCTACAGGTGAAGGCTGAGCACCAAAGACCTTATGGTTATGTTCAGCCATTAGAAGTACCAGAATGGAAGTGGGAACATGTTACCATGGACTTCATCACCAAGCTACCCCGCACGGCAAAAGGCCACAACGCGATATGGGTAGTTGACAGACTAACTAAGAGTGCGCATTTCCTTCCAATCAAGGAAGCAATTAGTTCAGAAAAGCTTGCTGAACTGTTTATCTGAGAAATCGTGGCGCGACATGGTATGCCCGTATCGATTGTTTCAGATAGAGATACGCGGTTCACCTCGAAGTTTTGGAAAAGGTTCAACGAAGAAATGGGCGCGAGGTTGCATGTTAGTACCGCATACCACCCACAGACCGATGGGCAATCGGAAAGAACGATCCAGACACTGGAGGATATGCTTCGGGCATGCGTTATCGAATTTGGCGGTAATTGGGATGATCATCTGCCACTAGCAGAGTTCTCCTATAACAACAGCTACCACGCCAGTATTAAGATGCCCCCATATGAGTTATTGTACGGTCGACGGTGCAGAACTCCTATTTGTTGGGGTGATGTCGGACAGAAGGAGCTAGGAAGCCTAGAGGTTGTGGAAGCCACAACGGAAAAGCTGGAGAAAATCAAGGAGTATATGAAGGCTGCAAAGGATAGACAAAAGTCATACGCCGATAGAAGGAGGAGACCAATAGAATTTAGCGTGGGTGACATGGTAATGTTAAAAGTGTCGCCATGGAAGGGATTATCCGATTTAGGAAGAGGGGAAACTGAGTCCCAGGTTTATTGGACCATTTAAGGTACTAGCACGAGTTGGGGATGTAGCCTACAGGCTAGACCTTGCAGAAGAATTAAGTGGGATTCACCCTACCTTTCATGTGTCGCACTTGAGGAAATGTTTAGCACCGGACGAGGTAGTCGTGCCTCTAGATGACATCGAAGTGGACGAGAAACTGAACTATGTAGAACAACCAGTGGCTATACTAGATCGGAAGGAGAAACAATTGAGAAATAAAGTAGTCAAGCAAGTTAAGGTGCAATGGAAACACCGAAAAGGGTCGGATGCCACCTGGGAATCCGAGGAGGAAATGAGACACAAATACCCCGATCTGTTTAATGACGAGTCAGGTTTCGAGGACGAAACCTAAATAAGGGGGGGAGACTTGTAACGCCCTGAAATTTCCCGAAACAAGCCACTTAATAATAATGGGCTTTTAAGGGTTAATTTAAGAAATAAAGGGGTAAATTAGTGGGCTATGGATAAAATTAGTCTTAATGGGCTAGGCTTAATGGGTTTAAGGGCCCTAATCAGCCCTTAAACATGCATGAACAGCTCCATCTTCACCATTTCAAACCCTAGCCACCAAATTCGTAGAGAGAGAAAGTAGAGAGAGAAAGTGAAGAAATTCAAGATTTAGAGCTTGAAGGTTTGAAGGATTGAAGTTCTGGTGGATTGGAGCATCAAAACACAAGGAAGGAGCAACAAAACAAGGTAAGAATCGACCTCTAAGGCCCTCTGTAGATCAAACCCGGATTCTAGGGTTTTGGGGTTTGAAAAGTTTAAAGAAACACATAAAGGTCGAATTTTTACGTATGAAAACGTGTAAAAAGCTTAGATTTGAGTTCAAGGAAGGTAAACTAAGGATTTGGACGTAAAAAGTTAAGATTTTGGGTTAAAAACGGGCTGGATCTGAGTTTTTGTTTATCCAGCGAAACTGGGCCCCGATCCAGCGAATTTAAGTATTCATCCAGCGAAACTGCACATTAGTTCAGCGAGACTAGGAGAAGTTCCAGCGAAACTACAGTTTCGCTGGGGCGAAACTATAGTTTCGCCGGTAATCTCGCTAAGACCCAGACTGACCTATAGACCTTGCGAGAATAGGGAATTCCAACGAAAGTTGGGCGCTCAAGGTAGCGAATCTGTCTAGCGAAACTAGCAGAAGTGCTGCCCAGCGAAACTGCAGGCGAAACTGTAGTTTCGCTGTAGCGAAACTATGGGCGAAACTATGAAGAAAATGACGTTTTTGCATGTTAACTTTCGTGCAGCTAGAGTATTCAGGCTATAGCCTAAGTGACTTAGAATTTAAGCTACTTGGACGAGTTCAGGTGAGTTCTAGATCCCCTATTTTATACATGCTTTAAATGTTTTGGGGCGGTATGCATACTAATATATATATACCTTTTTATGACCAGTTCTTTTAGAGTAAAGTTTTACTTACTATCTTATATGGGAAACGGGATTTTCTAACGAACTGATAACGTGTTTTTCCTTATTGAGATATAGCCTTGTAGTGATGGATTGCCTTCGAGATGTGTTATGTTATATTAAATATATATAACTTAAATAAGAAAGTGAAACGTAAAGAAAGGTTATGTGGCCCATAACGTGTACCTGGATAAAGTAAAGTCTTGCAAGTAAAGTCTTGCAGGCAAGGGATAAAGTAAAGACTTGCAAGCATTGGCTAAAGGAGGGTTGCATTTGTTGTGCCCTCACCCGGATAAAGTAATGCTCGAACAGGCAGGTCTGTAAGCCCTGAATTGGCATGACATTAATGGCCCGATCGAGTACGACTGTAAGCCCTTAATTGGCATGTCGGTAAAGTCCTAGGCGAGCCTAGGCACCAATTGTGACAGAGAATTGACGGATAAAGAAGAGTAATAAATAACGAGAAATGAAAAGTAATGATAAAGTATCGATAGAGTGATAGCCTGTATGTGTTGATACTTGATAGACGAGAACTATTTTCAAATTCTAAAGCAAATGCCTTTACAAAAAGTTATTTACAAAGAAAACCTAGAATTCACTCAGCGAAGCTGACTTTCGTATGCATATCAGTTGACAGGTAAGAGTCAGAGCGACGGAATAGAGGCATGGGACTGAAGCTTCTTGGTACTAGAAGACTGGCATCCCGAATGAAGAAAAGCTAAACAAGAACCCCTAAATAGTTTTGTGGATTAAAGACAATGTTTATATTTTACTTATAATGAATTGAAATGACAGTAACTTTCCGCTGCAATACATATATATATATATATCTTATATATGTATATGAGTAGATGATTGTTTTAAATAGAAGTTTTGCTGTGAATGACCAACTGTGAGGCTTCCCTGAGAAAGGTGGGCCTTACAAATTTCAAAACCATGCACTCATGGCTCACATCAATGATGGACCTTCTCCCATGCCTACTGAGGTAAAATCTAACCTTTGTAGTGATAAATGCATTAATGAACAGCAAGGTTATAGAGAGCATAATAATAAACTCGCTGATAAAATTAAAGAAGAAAAGGTCAAGTCAGAGATGCTCAAGAGAGAAATAAAAAGATTTGAAATCAAAATTAAATCTCTCATCTCTGACATTGAGAAATTGCATGGTGAAAAGTACACTCTCGCAGCTGAGAATGAGCAACTGACTGAAAAATTAGCTCAATCCAAAACTGAACAAAATCTTACTAAACTGAAACTAGAAAAGTTTCAACGGTCATCAGTAAAGCTGCAAGAGATGCTTCATTCTCAAAAGGATCCCAAAGACATGTCTAGTATTGGATACAACTCTTATCCACCACCATACAATGACAACTACACTGTCATGCCTGATTCTGTCACACTCAAACAGGAAAATGAACCTAACACTATTGAACCTAAAACAATAGTAAAACAAGTCACCAATCCTCAAAATAAACCTAGTGTTTACATTGAAACAAATGAGGACAAAATCAAGTTAGGTCACCCAATTAAAATCAAGGAGTGTTCAGACAAGACAGTGAGTGTGATCAAAACAACCAGCCCAATCAAGGCTATTGTTCCTTTTGTGAAATTCATTCCTGCAATTTCCAAGGAAAAGAAAATAAAAGCTGATAGGGTGAATCTACCTACTGAAAGCAGATCTGATAGTGAGATAAACTCTCCAAAAAATTCAAGCAAATCAGACAATGATTCACCATCCATCAAAAGAAAAGTTTTTCGTGTCACAAAAGCTAAAACTAACTCAGACCCTCAAACTTCAAAATCAAAGCAAGGGGTTGGCTTTGATATTTTCAACAAAGAGCATGTGAACCAATTTGAAAAAGAGATTAGGCAAAGATCAAGAAAGCATGAGCATCCTCAGAAAAGCAAAGTCAGTAGTGTTGTGAAGCAAACTACTAACAAGGTTGATCAGGCTGTCTCATCAAAACCAAGGAATGAATCTAATTCCAAATCTGTCAAAGCTACAAAATCCTCAACACCAGGATCAGTAGCTAGAAACAAACACATGTATTGTGATGTGTGTGAGAGGTCTAATCCCAGAATAGATAAATGCTTTTACAATCAATACTGTTCAATATGTGATATGAACAATCACTCCACCAAGAACTATTATTTCAACAAATACTGTTCTGTCTGCAACATGACAAATCATAATACATCTGATTGTTTCTTTAAACAAAAGGGATTGAGAATACCTCAGAACAAGCCTATCTCTCCAATCATGTCTGAGAAATATAAGATCAATGGTCATCCTCATCATAGAGTTTCTAAGTCTGATGATGATGTGAAAAATCTGAAAACTTCAAACAGAATCCAAAGATATAAAAATCAACTAGTCAAACAAACAAATGATTTTTATAATTCTAAAACCAAGTTTGATAACAAAAAACGAATCCAATTTCTGAAAGAAACAGGGATCAAAGGTTTGAATACTCATCTGACTCTTCAGTTGATATAATAAACCATTCAAGTTTCAGAAACAAATCAAGCATGACCTCATCACCAAAGCCCCAGTTTAGAGGAAAATACCAACAGGTTACTATCATGGATAGAAACAGTAAGCCCAAGACCATCATGGCTTGGGTTTCACATTCTAATTAGTTCTTTCTGTGCTTGTAGGGTAATTCATACAGGTCCAACAGTTTATGGTATATGGACAGTGGATGCTCCCGACACATGACTGGAGATCGTTCCCTCCTTCATGATTTTAAGCACATTCAAGGAACTACTGTGGCATTTGGAGGAGATTCACAAGGTGGTAGAATTACAGGTGAAGGATCTGTGACAAGTGGAATGCTGAGCTTTGACAGAGTGAATTACTGCGAACAGCTGAACTTCAATCTTCTCAGCGTGTCTCAGATCTATGACAAGAAATATTCCAATCACTTCACTGACACTCATTGCTACATTCTGAGACCAGGGTTTAAAATTCCTGAAGAATGGGTTGTCTTGAAAACACCGAGGAAGAATAACACTTATGTCATTAACCTCAATTCTGCATCACCAAAAGAAGAAAAATGTCTTCTATCAAAAGCATCTTTTGATGAATCAAAACTTTGGCACAGACGATTGGGACACACAAATTTCAAAAACATGAACAGACTTGTCAAAGGAAATCAAGTTATTGGTTTACCTCAAAAAGAATTCCACTTCATTGACCACTGTTCAGCTTGTCTCAAAGGAAAACAACACAAGTCGTCTCACAAGCTAAAGTTGGTGAACACCAATGATTCTCCATTGAAACTACTTCATATGAATCTTTTTGGACCAACTCATGTTATGAGTATGGGAAAGAAGCAATATTGTTTGGTGATCATAGATGACTTTTCTAGATTCACATGGGTCTTCTTCTTACTTCATAAAAATGAAACGTCCCAATTAATAAAAGATTTTATCACTAAAATTGAAAATCAAATTGATTTAAAGTCAAAACAATCAGGAGTGATAATGGGATAGAATTTAAAAATGAAGATATGAGTTCTTTTTGTACAACCAAAGGCATAGCTAATCAATTTAGTGCAGCTAGAACTCCTCAACAAAATGGAGTAGCTGAAAGGAGAAATAGAACACTAATTGAAGCAGCACGCACTATGCTAGCAGATGCTAAACTGCCAATCACGTTTTAGGCAGAAGCAGTTAACACATCATGCTTTGTACAAAATAGAACTTTGATCATCAAAGAAAGTAATAAGACACCTTATGAACTAATTTTTGAAAGAAAACCATTCATTGGATTTTTCAAGTCATTTGGTTGTCCTGTCTCAATATTAAACACCCGTGACCATTTGGGAAAGTTTTCATCCAAGTCTGATGAAGGATTCTTTGTAGGTTATTCTTCTGTTTCAAAGGCTTACAAGTGTTTAATCCTTGATTAAACATTATTGATGAGTCAACAAATGTTCAATTCAAGGAACATTCATTTCCCAAATCAACTAATGGTCCTGATTGGTTGTTTGATATTGACTCATTTACTAAATCTTTTGACCAATTTCACATGTCTAATACAGGAAACCTACAATCAGCTGTACCTTCATCATTAGTAGAAAGAAGGAATGACTTTCCAATGATTCCTCCAACATCTACTGAGCAACTTGATGAAGAGGTTCCACTACAAGCTGATCCTGTCAGACATACTGATCAACATCAAAGTGCTTCAATTGAGGATGGTCCCAGTACAATACCCTCTCCATCAGAGATGCCATCTATTGAAGCCAGAAACCAAGAAGAAGTTAGAACTCAAACTCATGTCATCCCTCCTGTTGACACTGAAAGAACTTCAAAATGATGGGAGTAATCAAATCCCTACTGACACTGAAGCAAGAACTGGAACAAATTTTGATTACTTTCATAGCTCCCCAACAGTACAAGAAGAAGTTGCCTCACACCAAGATGAACTGAATGTCTCCAATCTTGATGTAACCATTGCTGGTGACTCAATTCCAACCACAAGAATACACAAAAATCATCCAGTTGACAACATCATTGGTGAACTAAATGAACGGGTGACAAGGAACAAGTCAAGCATTGCAAACATCTACTTGTTCTCATGCTTTCTGTGTCAAACAGTACCCAAAATATAAGAGAGGCTCTTCAAGACAACAGTTGGATTGAAGCAATACAGGAAGAGTTGTTGCAATTCAAGAAACAAGAAGTATGGCAGCTGGTAGATCTTCCCGAAGGACAATACCCTATCGGTACCAGGTGGCTATACAGAAACAAAACTGATGACAGGGGAATCGTCATTAGAAACAAAGCAAGACTAATAGCTTAGGGATACACACAAGAAGAAGGAATTGATTATGATGAAGTATTTGCCCCTGTAGCCAGACTAGAAGCCATAATAATCTTTCTTGCATATTCAGCATCCATGAAATTCACTGTTTATCAAATGGATGTGAAATGTGCCTTTCTGTATGGAAAGATTGCTGAAGAGGTCTACGTGAGTCAACCTCCTGGATTTGAAGACCCAAATTTTCCCCACAGGGTGTACAAGCTAGACAAAGCCTTGTATGGTCTTCATCAAGCTCCAAGGAAGTGGTACGAGACTCTTTCATCGTTCCTTCTTGATAATGGTTATGAGAGAGGAAAGATTGATCAGACCCTCTTCAGAAAAAGAAAAGGAAAGAACATGTTGCTTGTACAGATATATGTGGATGATATTATTTTTGGCTCAACAAACAACACTCTATGTAAAGACTTTGAAGATCTCATGCATTCAAAATTCCAAATGAGTGCTATGGGAGAACTCACTTTCTTTCTGGGAGTACAAGTCCAACAGACAGCAGACGGAATCTTCATCAATCAATCAAAGTATGTGGAAACAATGCTGAAGAAATTCAAGTTTGCTGACTGTTAGACCATCAGAACTCCTGTGGATACTAAAGTGAAGATTGGACCTGATCCTGAAGGCAAATCAGTGGATCAGACACACAATCATTCCATGATAGGTTCACTAATGTATCTAATAGCCAGTAGGCGTGACATTATGTTTGGTGTTTGTGTGTGTGCCAGATATCAAGCAGATCCCAAGGAATCTCATGTCAAAGCAGTCAAGAGGATATTCAGATATCTTAAGGGCAAGCCTGCTCTTGGACTATGGTATCCAAAGGAAGGAGATTTCAATCTCTATGCATACACTGACAGTGATTATGGGGGATGTAACTTCAACAGAAAATCCACTTCTGGCGGTTGTCAATTTCTTGGTCCCAGACTGGTATCCTGGCAGTGCAAAAAGCAAACCAATGTTTCTGTCTCAATAGCAGAAGCTGAGTATATAGCAGCATATGCATGCTGTTCTCAAGTTCTCTGGATTCAAAACCAGATGCTTGATTATGGTTTTAACTTTCTGCACACTCCAATTTACATTGACAACACAGCAGCTATGTTCATAACAAATAATCCAGTTCAACACTAAAAAACAAAACATATTGAAATTAGATATAACTTTTTGAGAGATTGTGCTGAAAAAGGATTAATTAAATTGATGCAAGTTCACACTGATAATCAATTAGCTGATTTATTCACTAAGGCATTTGATCCAACCAGATTTGAATTCTTAGTTCAATCAATTGGCATGATTAATCTTGAGTAAAATGAAAATCAACAAAAAAACATTCAAATAGTTCAAAAATTACCAAAAAGAAGTCAAAAGAAGAAGTATACAGTTTATCCTAGGGAAATGATATAATTACAGTCATTATATCATTCACTGTGCTTATTTATAAAACTCAAATGACTGACATGACTTATCTAATATGTCGGTAGGCTCAACTTGGAAAAGAAACCACATGCAGTGATAAATTAAAGCTTATATTCAACTGTGGTGCTGTCATCTCATAGTACGTGTAAGTTTTGGCTTATCCAAATATGTGTGTGTGTAGCAACCTAAACACCCCAGGTAATGATGACTTATGAATCTCTTTTACTCACATCAGTTCCTCCTTTGTTTTGCTAAGCAAAGACCTGGAGAAACATGCACATAGTGCTGATGTTATGATCCTTCAAGAATCCTAATGTGGAACACATCCAATTTGGATGAATCAAAAGATCAAAAACATTTCAAGTGAATGAAACAAAAGAATCCTTAGAGATCACCTTCTAAAGTGAAGTTAAAAGAATCCCAATGTGGATCGAACTCATAAAAGGATCAAAACAAAAGAATCCCAATAAGGATCAAGCAAATGAGATTTCATACCTTAAGTAACCTGGTCAAGTAAGATGTTGAATGTTCTACCATACATTGCATGCAGTGAAGGAATTGATCTGCCCAAGATACATGTTGAATTGATATGGCTAGTGTGATATGATCCAAGTCGGGTCATACCCAATAACAAGCAAAACAAACATCGATAAATATTTACTTGTTGATAAGATCATACAATTAAATATTGGCACCAATTTAGAAACCGGGTTTTCTAAATCATTGCTATTGTGAATGAACAAAATTATATGGATGATTTGTTCATCGGAATTAGTTGTTTTATTACTTAAATTAGTTAAGTAACAATAAACAAAAGTGTATTGAATTTTATAAAAGATAAGAGGTTATACTTTTATAAAATTAGAATGCAAGAGAGTGTCCATTTAAATAAATCAAATGAGAGGGAAACCCACTTGTGTAGGTCCTCTTTCAAACGGCCGCCCCCTTGGGGCTTGAAACTCTCTTTATTGCTAGTTGGTTGCATGCCATTCTAGAGAAGTGTACTTCTTCTATCAATACACACATCCTCTCACACACACATAGCAACTCTCTCTCTCTCATTTTTCTCTCTAGTATTCGGATTCTAGAGCTGAAAAATCCAAGTTTTTCAGCCTTGAAACTAGTTCATCTTGGCTGAAAAAAATCGATTTTAAAGAGGGATTTCAAGTTGGTGTTGCAACTCCTAGCAAGGAAGGTGTTTTGTACAAGCTTGGGGTATCATCCCTTGAGGTTTTCTTGCTTGAAAACTCAGCCACGAAAGTCATCTTTCTCACCTCACAAGTTCGGTTTAAGGAAGCTACAAAGGTTGTATATTCTTAACCATCTTGTGTTCTTTCATTGTATGTATTTGTATAATGATCCATGGCTTGGGGTTCTTTATTAAATGGGTTTAATATCAGATTTTAACATGTTTTTAAACATAAAATCCATTGCGTTTTCATATAAACAAGATTATATGAGCTTTGATAAACATGTTAAAACCCCTACAATGGCATCAAGAGCCACTTATACATATGTATACATGTATTACACTTACTAGTTCATGGTTTTGTGGTGCTTGACACCAAAATCCGTGAGTTAGTGGGCTGGATTTTGACCCCTTTTGGTGTTTTAAAGATGCTACTATATGCATATAAGGATCTTTAAAACTCTAGATTATTAGATGTTTGTTTATATGTTCTAAACCCATTTGTTCTTGGTTTATGTTGGCCAAGAACATGGGCTATAAGGGCTGCCAAAATCGATTATCTTGTGTATGTTTGAATATGTTGTTGTTGATTATGCATAACAAAGCCTAGACCATTTGGATTGAATGATTGGTTGTCATGTTATATTCATTTGGGCATGTAATAATTTATTTTTTGTTTCAAGTCTTGTTTTGTAATCTATTCATTCATATGGTTTGTAATAAATAGATTAGGAGTTTATCTTTACTAGAAAAATGTATTAGGATACATATTTTGTAAGGATGCTCAAGATCAAGACTTGAAGAAAAGATGGACAAAAGGATGCTTGAAGATGTGGATTCAAGTGGGAGTTCTTTTGTCAACCATGTGTCATGTTCTTAACCCTTAGGACAAGACCTTTTGACACACTTGTTTTGGCTAAACAAGTGTGCTCAACTTAGTATGCTTTGTTATGCATATGTGAATTGTTTGTTTATGCTTGGTTGAATGCTTTTGATGATGTTTGTTTTGAATATTTGGATGTGATTAACAAACCGTCAATAATAACAAGCTATAACAAAAATTGGTTCTCAAATCATTAAGTATAAAAATAGAATGGTTCTATAAAAGGAGTTAATGGTTTGTTAAATAAAATGGGTTTTATTTAAAAGAACCAATAGGGTACCATATGGTTGAATGCATACAATCATATGGTACATAGACTTTTCTAAAACAAGAATTGTAAAATTCTAAATCCCTTTTGAAAAACAAGTTAAACACCATCCTTTTACACAACACTTAGGTTACTTGCAAACTCTTAGTGGGATAAAGGTCACCTAACCACTTTGAGGGAACTTGTAACTTGAGGTGAGAATACCATGTTTGTGGGATAAAGGTCACCTAACCACTTATGTAGTAAACTCACACGTGTGTGTAAGTAGGACGACTTGATTTGTAAAATATATTGAATGGATCACCTAAAATATGTTTTACAAAAGGTGTTGATGGGATAAACATGCCGTTATAAACATAAGATGTTCAAACATCCCATACCACTAGAAGTTGCAATAGGTTGCAATTGTCATTTATGACTACCTTGTTTATTTAAATAATGGGATAAAGGTCACCTAACCAATATTTAAATATAACGTTGGATTCTAAAAAAAAATTATTTATTAATAGTCTATGAGACATAAAGGGTATTAATAAATGAAATATAATTATATCAACGATTACTAAAATGGAACTTTGTAAAATCTTGTAGATGGCCGACAACAACAACGCTAATAATGATGTACCAAACCAAAACAACCAATCCCTAAGGGCGATCCTTCAAAGGGATCGTCTAACACCTAACAATTTCATGGATTGGTACCGCAACTTGAGAATTGTTCTCAAGCAAGAGAAGCGGGCCTACATCCTTGATGATCCTATCCCCGATGAACCTAACGAGGAGGATGTGGAAGCCTATAATGATTGGGTTAGATATGTGGAGGACTCCATCCAGGTCTCTTGCTTAATGTTAGCAAGTATGACACCTAAACTCCAAAAGGAGTATGAGCTCCATGGAGCCTATGACATGATCACTCAGTTGCGGGAAACGTTCCAGCAACAAGCTAGAGTGGAGCGCTTCGAAACGGTTCGAGCGCTTCATGCATGTCGGATGGAGGAATCCCAATCAGTTTCATCTTATGTTCTTAAGATGAAAAGCCACATCGACCGCCTTCAAAGGCTAAACTGTCCCGTCTCAAAGGAGTTGGCCACGGATTTGATCCTTAATGGCCTAACTAAAAAGTTTGAGGCATTTGTCATGAATTACAACATGAACGGATGGGACAAGAGCATAAATGAACTTCATTCAATGCTCAAATCAGCCAGGCGGGAATGGGTAAAAGGGTTTTACTCGTTCCACCATTAATGAAGGTGGGAGAAGGAGAAGGTCTCTACCCCCTCCTAAGGCAACTGTTGCTAATGGAAAGGGGCACGTTGGGGGAAAGGGGAAGATGGTTATTAGGGCGGAACCTCCGAAGCCCAAGCAGAAGAAGCAAAAGGTTGCTGTAAACGACCCATGCTTCAAATGTGGTGAGATAGGGCATTGGATGAGAAATTGTCCAGTCTATCTCAAAGAGTTGAGAGAAAAGAGGGATGCAGGGCAAACCTCAGGCATAATTTACATGATACATGTTGAGCTAAATGTTATTTCTTCTAACACATGGGTATTAGATACCGGATGTGGAACTCACATTTGCAATTTATTGCAGGGGTTCAAAAGAAATGAGCATTATGCAAAAGGGGAAACAAGTCTCTTCATGGTCAATGGTGCAAAGGTTCACATTGAAGCCCAAGGAGACTACATTTTGAAACTTCCAAGTGGTTTGGAAGTCATTTTACATAATGTATTATATGCTCCTAGTTTGACTAGGAACATAATTTATGTTTCCCGTTTAAGACAATATGATAATGATTTCAAGTTTGTTGACAATGATATTTATGTTTCTTTAAATCATGTATTTTATTCTAAGGCTATACCTTGTAATGGTATTTATGAATTGGTTCATGAAAACGTAACATATGATAGCTCAATATACCAAGCAACCACCAAAAGACTCAAATTAGATTTGAGTGATACCTACCTTTGGTATTGTCGTCTTGGTCATGTAAACAAGAAACGTATACAAACACTTCAAAAGAATGGTCTTTTAAAAACAAATGAATGTGATTCATTTGATGTATGTGAATCTTGTTTACAAGGTAAAATGACTAAGGCACCCTTTAGTGGAGCTAACGAAAGGGCAAAAGATTTATTAGGTATCATACATTCGGATGTATGTTGTCCTTTTAAGCCAATGACTAGGAATGGTGAAAGATACTTCATTACCTTTACCGACGATTATAGTCGCTATGGGTATGTGTACTTATTAAGGCACAAAGATGAAGCTTTTGAAGTGTTCAAAATCTTCAAGAATGAAGTAGAAAATCAACTCAACAAGTCTATTAAAATTCTCCACCCCGATAGAGGTGGTGAATACCTAAGTGATGTTTTTCAAGATCATCTTAGGAGTTGTGGGATTGTCTCACAACTCACTCCACCTGGAACACCACAACATAATGGTGTGTCTGAGAGGAGGAATCAAACCTTATTGGATATGGTTCGATCTATGATGGCTAGAAGCACATTACCTCTATCATTTCGGGGTTTCGCTTTGCTCTCCGCGGCTCGTATTCTGAATATGGCCCCAATCAAAAAGGTGGAAAGGACACCTTTTGAGATATGGCATGGAAGAGTTCCATCCCTATCGTACTTAAGGGTCTGGGGTTGTGAGGCTTATGTTAAGACTCCCACCCCAAACAAATTAGATGTCCGATCAACCAAGTGTATCTTTGTTGGATATCCTAGAGATTCTATGGGATATTATTTCTATGATCCACTGGAACAAAAGGTGTTTGTTGCCAGAAAGGGTGAGTTCTTAGAAGCCAAGTTCCTAATGGAAGGAGCTAGCAGTAGAACAGTGGATCTTGAGGAGGATCAAGAACCACAGCCCGATGCACGTTTGGTTGAAACTAGCACTCAACATGAGGATGTTGAGGATGATCAAGCGGTTGATCAATACACACAAAACGTTAGCAGAAGTGGTAGAACTAGTAATCCACCTGAAAGATACGGATTTTTCATGGATGGATGCTATGTGGTAGATTCAGATGAACCAACCACATATCATGATGCAGTGTCCAATTTGGATTGTGACAAATGGCTTGAGGCCATGAACATTGAGATGCAATCCATGTATGACAATCAAGTTTGGGAACTTGTTGTACCACCTCTTAATTCCAAAGTAGTTGGAAGTAAGTGGGTTTTCAAGAAGAAGACCGATATGCATGGAAACTTGGATACTTACAAAGCTAGACTTGTAGCAAAGGGTTTCACTCAAACTCAAGTGGTTGATTATGATTAAACCTTCTCACCTGTTGCAATGCTTAAGCCTATAAGGATATTGTTTGCCATTGCAGCTCATTATGATTATGAGATTTGGCAAATGGATGTCAAAACCGCTTTCCTAAATGGATATCTTGAGGAAGATGTCTATATGGTTCAGCCTGAAGGTTTTGTCGATCCAAAACATCCTAACAAAGTATGCAAGTTAAAGAAATCAATCTATGGATTGAAACAAGCATCAAGAAGTTGGAATCACCGTTTTGATGATGAAGTAAAGAAATTTGGCTTCATCAAGAACGCTGATGAGGCTTGCGTGTATAAGAAGGCTAGTGGGAGCATAATAACCTTCCTAGTATTGTATGTTGATGACATACTACTATTTGGAAATGACATTCAAACCATGGAAGGTGTAAAAACCTGGCTTGGAAGTTGTTTTTCCATCAAGGATCTTGGTGAATCCGCCTATATTCTGGGAATAAAGATCTATAGGGATAGATCAAGGCGGCTAATTGGTTTGAATGAAAGTGCATACATTGACAAAATCTTGAAAAGTTTCAAGATGGAAAACTCTAAGAAAGGTATTGTACCTATTCAAAGAGGGACAATGTTGAGTACAACTCAATGTCCAAGCTCCTAGGAGGAGCAAAATAGGATGAAGGCAATCCCATATGCATCTGTTATAGGATCGATCATGTATGCAATGATATGCACTAGACTGGACGTATCATGCGCTTTAAGCATGACAAGTAGATACCAGCAAAATCCTGGTGATAGTCATTGGATGGCTGTCAAGAACATTCTAAAGTACCTAAGGAGGACTAAAGATATGTTCTTGATCTACGGATCTGGTGAAGAGGAACTCGTTGTAAAAGGTTACACGGATGCGAGTTTCCAAACCGTTCGAGATGATTCACGATCTCAATCGGGGTACATCTTTATTCTGAACGGGGGAGCTGTTTCTTGGAAAAGCTCAAAGCAAGATGTCGTAGCGTTGTCCACTACAGAGTCAGAATACGTCGCCGCTTCAATAGCAGCACAGGAAGCTGCATGGCTGAAGAAATTCATAGCCGATCTAGGGGTAGTCCCTTCCATTCAGGATCCCCTAGAGATCTTTTGTGACAACGAGGGCGCGATTGCTCAAATCAAGGAACCTCGTGCTCATCAAAAGACTCGGCACATTGAACGGAGATTCAACTACATAAGGGATGAAGTTGAAAAAGGAAAGATATGTATTCGCAAAGTCCACACTGATAAAAACATTGCGGATCCACTCACAAAGCTCCTTGAAAAGGCAAAGCATGAAGTTCATGCTTGTGCCATGGGACTTAGATATTCAAGTGACTGGGTTTGACGTTGTATTTTGTATTTGGATATTGGAACTTATGTTATTTGACTTAATTATATGGTTATAATTTTCATTTGTTCTCCTATTTTTAGCATGTTTAAATCCGTGAATAAATAAGTTATTCTAAACGTCCGTAGTCGATCATACTTGTGGGAACAACTATGAATGTAAGACTATAATGAACTTGGATTGGTTGATATTCATAAGGTATGAATATAGAACAAGAGGTTGCTACCAAGGTTCATTGATATCTATGGGATATGGATATCGGACCGACCCGCTCTCAATTATTTCTGCATGGAATCTTTGTGATAAGTCATAAGAGATATTGAGTAAAGGCGAATATCATTGTATCCTCAGACCTGAGATACATATTGGATCTTGATATTCACCAAGTATTGTACTTTGACTTAGTACTTTGCTGTTCTGAAAAATTGGCAGTACATAAGGCTGAGTTCAGGTATGATATGAGGTGATTGTGAGAGACGTATGTAGTCAAGATGGAATTTGTTCCTCTTATTCGTTGAGAGTTAGATGTCTAAGGCCTATTAAAGTTAAATCATTGGAGAATGACAATTCTGTGTCTCTTGGATTTAACATGACATCTGAACAAAAGGATAGATGATTGATTCACCTAAATCATATTCAAGTAAGGTACTTGAAAAGAATGATGTTATTGAATGGCACTTAGTCATATACATTAGGGGTAGCAAACCGTTGTTAGGCGTTATTTGCTGCTTGCATCAATCCTCTATGAATCTTGTTCAAGTGGGAGATTGAAGGAATTGATCTGCCCAAGATACATGTTGAATTGATGTGGCTAGTGTGATATGATCCAAGTCGGGTCATACCCAATAACAAGCAAAACAAACATCGATAAATATTTACTTGTTGATAAGATCATACAATTAAATATTGGCACCAATTTAGAAACCGGGTTTTCTAAATCATTGCTATTGTGAATGAACAAAATTACATGGATGATTTGTTCATCGGAATTAGTTGTTTTATTACTTAAATTAGTTAAGTAACAATAAACAAAAGTGTATTGAATTTTATAAAAGATAAGAGGTTATACTTTTATAAAATTAGAATGCAAGAGAGTGTCCATTTAAATAAATCAAATGAGAGTGAAACCCATTTGTGTGGGTCCTCTTTCAAACGGCCGACCCCTTGGGGCTTGAAACTCTCTTTATTGGTAGTTGGTTGCATGCATTCTAGAGAAGTGAACTTCTTCTACCAATACACACATCCTCTCACACACACATAGCAACTCTCTCTCTCTCATTTTTCTCTCTAGAATTCGGATTCTAGAGCTGAAAAATCCAAGTTTTTCAGCCTTGAAACTAGTTCATCTTGGCTGAAAAAAATCGATTTTAAAGAGGGATTTCAAGTTGGTGTTGCAACTCCTAGCAAGGAAGGTGTTTTGTACAAGCTTGGGGTATCATCCCTTGAGGTTTTCTTGCTTGAAAACTCAGCCACGAAAGTCATCTTTCTCACCTCACAAGTTCGGTTTAAGGAAGCTACAAAGGTTGTATATTCTTAACCATCTTGTGTTCTTTCATTGTATGTATTTGTATAATGATCCATGGCTTGGGGTTCTTTATTAAATGGGTTTAATAATCAGTTTTTAACATGTTTTTAAACAATAAATCCACTGTGTTTTCATATAAACAAGGTTATATGAGCTTTGATAAACATGTTAAAACCCCTACATGCAGATGGTTGACCTTGCCATGCTTTTGAGTGTGAGGTACATGTTGAATACCCAATCAACTCAAAAACATGATAAAATCATTTGCATCAGAATATTAACCAAGTATGAGTTTAAGAGGACAAACATACCTGCAATCAATATGCTCATGACCATGTCGGTTTTACTAACAATTGCTTGCACTTGTGAAAGGTAAGATTGATATGATCCGAAAGAAAGGTATAACTAACTTCTTGTACAGTGAAGAAAGCAAAAATCACAAAAAGATTTTCTCTTTAAAATTTTTCCAATCCTTAAAAGTTTCTATCTATTATGGATATAAACTTTAGGGGGAGTAATTTAAAATTTTGATCATTTTGTACAGGTGTTTCCTTTCTTAAAATTAGAAAAACCAAAAATAATTTGCTAAATCAGAAAATCTATCTGTGTTGTTGCAGAAGTTATACCATAGTATCTCAGTTCTTGCAGACATCTTGATGCACAAAAGTCCAAGATCAGTCAACAATGGGAAACTTGGTTCACCACTGATGAACAAGTCAATCCAAGCAAGAATTGATATCCCATAAATCAGTCAAAACTTCATAAGAATCAGGCAATAGACACATCAGCATCAGAGAAAATTCATCCAAAACCAAACAAAGCAAAAACATTAAGTTCAAAACTTAATGCGGGTAAGAGTATTGGTTAATGCGGGTGATGGTAACCCAAGCATTCAACCAATGCGGGTAATGGTTTTGTGAACTGAAACACAAGTGAAAAAACTAATGCGGACAAAAGCACTCTACCGCATTAGTCTCACCACCAAGTATTAAGTATGCAAAACTAATGCGGACAAAATTTATGTTCATCCACATTTGTTTTCCTCAACCGCATTTCTTTTGAAACAATCAACACCTAAACTTGGGTGTAAACTTGTGTCATCATAAATATGATATGTGCTCACACTCCTGTCATTTAGCACAAGTTGAAGAAATGCGGATAGATTTTTACTCTACCGCATTTGATGAAAGTGAAAAGTTGAAGAATTTGTTCTTCCGCATTTGCTACAGTACACAAATACTGATGAACATTTTCTCAACCGCATTTGCTACAGTACCTTAAAACTTATGCGCATTTGTTTTAAAACTTATCAAATTTTGAGAACCATATTAAATTGACTATATAAACCAAAATCAAAGGGTCATTTAATACTTTTCAAAAATTGAGAGACTTAAAGTGCGACGAGTGCCACCAGTCACTGTTCATCGTCTTCACATTCACCATCATCTTCATCACCGAACCTAAATTCTAAGTTTGATTCACCAAAATCTATCCTCCTTTGATTCACAACACCAGTATTATCAAAGAAAGGTGAAAATTTTGAACTGTTTGCAACCCTAACTGTCGAACGGTTGCACAAAATTGAACTGAGTAGTCTAGGTCAAGAAACAAAAATGTAAAATCAACCAAATGTTCATAAACCATTGCAAATTTCAACTGAGATACACTGATTATTCATGAGAAAACCAACAAATTTAGGATTTTCATAAGTTCCTGTTCTTCACATGAACAGGGTATGTCAAAACAAAAATGCTAAAATTGAAAAGACAAATTCAATGGTTTTGATGAGTTATAATTGAGAATTGATTATAAACACAAACATGATAAACTCATCAAAATAAACATGCATCAAAATCAGATTGGTCAAAATCAACTGAAGCTGTTCATATGAACCTTTAATTTTGACCAATAAAAGTCAAACCATGATGAACAACTTCATATATGTTATGCATCAGTCTCATTCATATGCCTTTAATGCAGGGTATAATGGCAAACCTCACATGGAGCAAGCTCCATAATATCAGTGGTTTTCTTGACCCTGATGTTCCTGAGGCTGAAGGATTAAGAGACAAGATCAGATTCCTTCTAACCACAAGAGTTGCCTATGCTATGACAGTCAGACCCATCATCTATGAGACCTTCATTAGGTCATTTGGGGACCTGCTGAAATAGTTGAAGTTAATGGTGTGAGAACCTTGACTGGAAGAATCACTAATGATCATACTCTAGCCATTACTTGCAAACTGTGAGACAGTGTCTGCAGTTTGGAGATGATGCAGACTCCGCTCTAGAACTTGAAGATGATAAGATCATGACCTTCTTTGCCAACATTGGCTATGAGGGTGGATATGAAGGGAAGCAGATTGTTAAAGGGTTGGTAGATCTGCAATGGAGATTTCTGATACACATGTATGAACATTGCTTATCTAAGAGGAAGACTGGATGGAATGATATCCCAGTGACAACCTCCTCTGCTATTTGTGCTTTATGTACCAATCATCCATTCAACATGTCTGCCTACATATTCAATGGATTGATCTCTAATGTACAAGAGGGTAGAAGACATATGTTCTTGATGTACCCAAGGTTTATCCAGTGCTTCATCAATTAAGCCTTTCCAGATCTTACACCAGCAGGACTAGTGATGGACATTCCTCACTATAATGTCAAGTCCTACAGATACATTACAAAGAGAGATACGAGGAACTATTACAGTCGTACCTTCTTCCCTTTGTTGCCCTGGATGCAGCAACAGATCAACCAAGAAGAAGAACAAGATCAAGAGGCTCCTGCTGATGAGCCTATTCATGAAGAAGCACAAGCTGCTCCAAGTCAACAACATGTTAAGGAGCATGCTGCTATGACTGAGGAGAGACAAAGGTCAGTGTCACCACAAGGTGATGTAGGTGGTGATCTTCACACTGATCCTTTTGTACAAGAAGCTGATATAGCCTCTGCAGTTATACAATCACCAATGCCATCACCACCCAGATCACAAATTCCATCTTCACAACCACAACCCATCATCTCACCCCACATCTCTCCTATACACTCTCCAATCCATCACCCTAATCAATCTCCCATTCACCATACACCTATCCCATCACCATCTTCAGCTGAACCTCAAGAGTTTGCTGACTCTACCAGCTCTTCTGAGGAATCCAAATCATCATCTGATGAGGAGGATCATCCCACCAGGATGCCTGTAAGGCAAGTTGTATCAGAGGATGCTCCTTCAGAAAGTTATGCTGAATCTGGAGTTAACAAGCCTGACGAGAAGGATGAGATGATTTCTGACTTGCTTCAGAAAATTGCCAAGATGGAAAAGATGCAAAGCAGTAGATCAGGTATCCTGCAAGACAGACTGTTGGAATTGGATGAGAAGGAGAAAGAACTAAAGGATGTGAAGGAAAAACATGAGAGTGAAAAGAAGGAGAAGGACAAAAAGATTAAGATGTTGAAAGATGCTCTTCAACACTCAAGAGAGGAGATTAGTGGTCATGTGGACACCTTGAACATCCAAACAATAGTCATGGAAGATCAAGAAGAGCTATTGAAGAACAGTCCAGTATTATCCGTGACCTTGAAAGGCAAGTGGAAGTTCTTAATAAGAGATTCTCTGAGCTGGAAATGCTTGTCAAACTAAAGCAAGAGGCTGAGAAAGACAAAGAAGATGAAGGTGATAAGAGAAAAGAAAAGAGAAAGAGAGGGGATGACAAAGATGATAGTGACAAAGAGTCATCTGGAGACAGTGGTGATGACTCCCCTCCAGCCAAAAAGATGAGATTCACTGAGGTTGAAAAAGAGGGAGAACCTAGTGGATCAAAGCATGAATCATCTAGCATGGAGATGATTGTATACACAAGTCAGCCAGAAGAAGTCCAAACTAAAGAGACAGAGTTCAGTGACATGATAAAAGCCTTAGACATGTTCTCTGCTAAAGAATATGTCATTGATGATGAATTCTGGGACTTCATAGTGAACCAAAGGACAGATACTAAGCCTTTAGTTGTCATACCTCAATCTCCAGTGCCAATTGAAAAGGAATTGAGTATGCAACTGGTTCCTACTGTGTCACTTATTGATGAGCAAAAAGAACTGATCAGAAAGCTCTGTGAATAGCAATTACAAGAAGAAGAATCAGCAGCCGCAGCAGTACAAATTCCTGAAAAGGAACCATCTGAAGAACCACCAAAAGAAGCTGAAATGGCTGAACTCTCTTCTGGCCTAAGAATGCAAACATATACCAGAAGAAGGAGATATCTTAATAAAAAGGCTAAGGGGAAAAGGCCAATGGTAGAAGAAGAACCAGCCTTTAAAAAGCAGCAAGATGACCCCAGAAGCCTAGCAGCCATTGCTGGATTCTTGGAAGAACATGAACAAGCCGAAGCCTTACTGAAAAAGAAGGCTGAGGTAATTGATCTAGAAGAAGGAGAAATTCTAGGTGGATACATGGTTGATGAACCAGTGATCAGTAAAATCCTTGTGAAAGAAGAACCTTCTGTCTATAAGATGGTTGAAAAGGACAAGTCTGATGATCTCATGATAAATGCTGTATTCCTGATTGACCATGGATATGATCCAGATGAGGTATTTGGGATGACTTATGAAGGGATGGTAGCAGAAGAAGAAAAGTTAAACAAACTGCTAGATCCCACTGTTGAAACTGAGTATGAGAAAACTCTATCTCCCAAAGCTTCTGAGGTCAAGGCAACAAAAGCCAAATCAGCTACTCCTCCTCAACCTATGTATCCCGATCCCTACAGCATGACAAATAAAGAGATGAAGGAATATCTGTCTGCTCAAGGATTCACCAAAAGAAAACTTGGGAACATGAAGACCAATTCCCTAAGGGCTACAATCCTTAGGATGATTAATGAAAAGAAAGAAAGGTTGAAGAAACTGGAGGAAGAGATCACCAGACAACAACCAAGAACAAGAGTTTCTGCTCAAGATATGAGCCTTACATAGGGAGATCATGATTCCCTGTCACCCATTCTTCACAGATATCCAGAGTGGTTTGCCGAACCTTCATAACTAGAACTACCTGAAGGTCTCATAATTGCTGAAATCATTGAAGACTATCTGCATGAGTAAGGATAGATCATTTGTCAATCCCCTTGATAAGAAGCAAAGGAAACAAGCAGAAGAAGTGGTATTCCCTTAACTTAAGGGTAAAACCCACTGAATCATTAAAGAGAAAGATGGTTGCTGGTACTCACACTTCTGTGCCAATCTCTAATGTGTATTATGATAAGAAAACATATGAGTTGGTGATTGAAAGGAAGTGGGGAGGAAAGGAAGGAGCAGGCATCAGATTGTTCAGTGGATATGAGGTAAGACTGTTAGATGAATCCTATATCCACTACATCTACACAAGGCATTTTAGGGAGATCAGCAACAAGTTAGGTGAAGCTGATATGTTGTTCTTCTTGAAGTGCATTAAACTCCTGAAGATGGCCTATGACAGAATAAAAAGAAAAGAGAGCAAAGGAGGAAGAAGAAGACTCCTTTGCAGTTTGGGAATATTGTAAAGCTTGAGGTTGATGTGGATGGGTCTCTACTAATTCACAGAGATGGTTTATCAACTGTATCCATCTGGGAGCCCATTTTACTAAGGAAGATGCCAGTTGAGGCCATTCATAACATGAGCCAGATGAAGATTCATGTGTTAAACAGAGAAAGATTGAATGAAGCCAAACACTTCTCAAACATGATCAAGTCTATTGTGGATCCCTCATACACAGACCCTGCTCCTGTGTCATCTCCTCCTGCTGCACAAGACCCAGCAGAATCTTTACAACCTCATCCACCCTTAAACCCTTGAAGTACTTAGGCTGTATAAACCTTAGGGGGAGTATTGTTGGAACCTGAAAGGATCATACATGCCAATTCAAGAGGTGGATGGTTGTTCTGCTAGAAATCTCCCTAAGTCCAAGAAGAAATGCGGATAAAGAAGTTTCTGCATAAGAAGAAAAAGTACAAGTGTCGGCCATCCGCATTTGTCAATGCGGATGACCAAAAACAAATGCTGACAAGTATTTGTTCATCCGTATTAACTAATGCGGACAGCCGATGAAATACGGACAAGGCATTTGTTCATCCGCATTAACTAATGCGGATGACCAGCAACAAATGCGCCAAGTGTTTGCTCATCTGCATTGACTAATGCTGATGACCAAACACTAATGCGGCTGATAGATGATCAATGCTGATGAAGATTTACTCATCCGCATTAGTCAATGCGGATGACAAAAAAGAAATGCGGATGAAGACTTAGACTTGGACTATTCTGTAATATTGTAAGGGTAGTTTAGTCTTTTTGTACAAGCTGTAAGTCAGCCTATAAATAGAATAGAAACCTCATATGTGAAAAATGACTTTTGAGACTTTTGCATTTACTAGAATAGACAATCAAAATATACTTTGTTTTCTCCCATGTTAGCTGTCTTGTTACTGTAGCTTGCTAAACCCTAGCATTTACTTTGTAATAGTTCATCTAATTAATACAAGAGTGCATTTATGAGTATATCAAGTATTCTATGTTAATTGATTGTTTGATTCCGCCTTTCAATCATTGACTCAATCTTCATATTTGATCCTTGTTGATTCATATCTACAGAGAATATCATTCTCAAACCCAGTCACTCCGAAAGCTTTCTGGTCTTGATCAATCAGCTTTTGATCCTTTTCGGTGAATGTGGAAGAGTCCGTGTTTGGAGATACCGTGCCACCGACAGTAACCGTTGGCTTGTGCGGGCCAATAATGATTGAATCCCATTGATTGTGATCGGTGTAAAAGAAGAAGGCCTTAAGCCATCCCTTCCAGTCTTCAAAATTATCCCCGTTAATGAGTCTTGGAGGTTTATTGGGAGCAACACTCTCTAAATTAGCAAGAGTGAGAGAAGTCATCTTTGACATGAGAATTTCGCAGAAGAAAAGGTAATTTCGCAAAAAAAAAACTGTAATTTCGCTGAGATAGTTTCGCAGAAGCTAGTTTCGCCCGGACGAAGATACTTTCGCTGATAATTTCGGCAGCAATTTCGCTAGCCAGAAGCAGTCAATTGCTTAGTTTCGCTATGAGTTTCCCAGGAAACAAGCTTGAACTTTCGTTCAAAGTACTTTCGGCAGCAATTTCGCTAGAAAGTCACGCGAGCATAAATGAACTTTCGTTCAAAAACCCAAGTTTCGCAAAAAACAACGGGGGTGAAAAACAGTAGTTTCGCTAAAAGAAAAACAGTAGTTTCACAGCAAAACAGGTAGTTTCGCTGGAAGAACCAGAAAACCCTTTAAACCCCAAAAACAATCTGAAATCACCCAAATCTCAATGTATTTGAGATGTGATGATTCATAAATCTTCCACAATAAAAAACAAGCAGAATTCAATCAACTTCCATTTCAAATACGCTCTATTTTGATATAGAAATGAAGAAATAGTGATATAGAACAAAAATAACCAAAAACCTCAAACAATCAAGAGCACTAAGGCTCTGATACCAATCTGTTGGTCCATTTGATCGGTTTTTCAGTGCAGAAAATGGTTTGAATCGTTCAATACCAAAGACGCACAACACACACAAAGATTTGAAGAACAAAAGAAGACCAAAATGTATTCAAATATGTTTCAATAAGCAATAATACACAATGGAATGAAATAAGCTCAATATATTCAATAAACACCAGCTTACAGTAGCCTCTTGCAATAGAAATATTCGATTAGGGTTTTTGCAAGGATGCGCAACAATGAACAAAATGAAATCTATATATAGCAGATGTAGTTTCGCAGATAGTTTTGCTGGAGGCGAAACTATGCTGCCGAAACTATAGTTTCGCCCGGCCGAAACTGCAGTCTCGCCGGGAGAACTTACAGCGGACTGTGAGCGAAACTACAGTTTCACTCACAGTTTTGCTGGACTACAAAATAGAATAAACAAACTAAACAACTTACAAAAGTAATCTAACATAAACCCTATTACATAGAAAGATAAACAAATACTAATCTAAAGTGAGTCCAACCTATACTTGATCTTCAATACTCCCCTTAGGTTGGATCTCACCGACTCCGCTTCTCTTGATATCTCTATTACGCTCCAGCATCCCCCGCTCATGCATCTGATGTTTCTTTTTCAGCTCCTGCAGATTCTCTTCCACGAGCTTCAGCACTTGATCCACCTTGGTCACCTCCGGCATCATCATCTCCTTCGAGACGAGCACTAGCTTGTGCAAATTGTTTGGTCAAGTCCCGGATGTCCATGTTCAGATCATCTTCAGCCCTTGCCTTTTCTGCCAGCTCCTTTACTTCAGCCCTTACACCTCTAACCTTGTTCGCCACTATCATGAACAGGCTTGCTTCCTTGCTTGTCTCTCTCTCCTGCTCCTGCTTTAATATGGTTCTCACATAGAACGAGCAGGTCTTCATCCGAAAATCCAAAAACCTCCATAGGGTCAAAGATTCTATGTTCAATGCCACCCTTCACTCTAATCACCGCCTCTCCCGTTTGATTATCATAGAACCACTTCTAAAAATCTTGTAAACGAGGAGGGGAAGGATCTGCTAGTCTGACTCTGTGAACCATCTTTGGTGGCTTACGCTTAGTACAATCTTCCCCTTTCCCAGTTACCCAATCCTTATCCTTCTTTGACCTCTTCCTTTATGTGACATCCGTCACCAAAAATGTCCGTCAATTAACGTGTTTCTGTTAACTTCTCTTGGAACGTTCATTCCTCACCTTTATAAACTATTCGTGTGGATATTATACTTGCTTTATTATCTTTTACACTTGTGTTCTCATCGTTAGTGTTATATCCTTAAGGCCTTTACGATTGTCCTTACCGTTATCATTAAATATGCCATTTTTCTATATTATTACAGTCGTTAATAAAACCATTTTTAAGCCACAAATATCATTAATTACCTTCTTATCATTAATATAAATAGCTGATTTAAGTCGTTTTTAACCGAAACAATTTGGGAACTCGGGGGCTAAGTGCAGGGACCAAACATGACATTTTGTCAAACTAGGGCTGGGTATATAAACCCCTTTACCAGCCCTAGCCACCACATTTCATCTTCTTCTTCATCTTCTTCTTCTTCCATTTTCTTCTTCCTCCTTGCACCGAACCGCTCCGTTTCTTCGCGTTTTCACCGGCAAAGCCTCGGCTACAGCTGAGACTACTCCTTTCTTGTAGGTAGACGACCTTGGTCGTCCCTTTTCTTGCTTGTTTACTGCTGCACTTTTAGGGTTTCGGGTGCTCGGGGCTAACCCGAGCACATGAGGTCGTGTGGGTGCGTGCGTTGCTTTTCTGCGTGTTCTTCTTGCTTGTATATGTTTGAAATGTGTTTCTGGAAGTCCTTGACGTGTAAAACCCGTGCACGGAGCAGCCGAAGGCTGCTCTACACTTCTGTAGTCACGATTCTGCTGTCCACGCGACTGGGTCGGTCGTGTGACTGAGTCATGCGACTGTGTCTATCGTGCGACTGAGTCATGCGACTGGGTGAGTCGTGCGATTGAGTCATGCGACTATGTGTGCGTCGTGCGACTGAGTCATACGACTGGGTGAGTCGTGCGATTGAGTCATGCGACTGTGCGTGTGTTATGCGATTGAGTATATGCGGAAGAATGTGTGCGATTATGCATGTATCGCATGTCTGAATGCTGAGTCGTATGAATGAAGGTTCAGTCGTACGAATGAAGCTGATTCGTGCGAATGAAGGTTGATTCGTACGTATGGATGTTGAGTCGTGCGATTGAGTGTTGTGTGGTACGACTGAAGGCCGAATCGCACGAATGGAGGTCCATTCGTATGAATGTAGCTGATTCGTACGAATGAAGGTTGATTAGTGCGGATGGAGTGTTGAGTCGTGCGTCTGGTCCTGTCGTGCGACTGGAGTTGTTGTGTGTGAGCTTCTTCTTGTGTGAGGTGTGTGTTTGTCGTGTGATGTTAAGGTGACATCGACACGAGAGCCGTTGCTAATGACAATCTTTAAACTGGACACTATCAAACTTATTAATGCTATTCCAAATCAAATCAACCTAACAATTTACAATTATCAACAATCGATTTGCAACGCTAATAATTGCTAAGTATTTCTCTAATAACAATGACTCTTTTACATAAATATCATCGGCAATGGCAATGATTTCTAGTACTTGGATCTACATAAGATCTAATACTTATGTCTTTTGTGTGTGTTACATGCAACCGAACCAATACAACCCGAACCGATCAAACGTTACTATATGCTTTATACATATCATTAATGCCTAACAATAACTGTCAATAGGTGTTTGACCGTTTACTACATACAACATTTGGAAACTTTGATCATTCATACTTACCACTTAACAAGTGAGTTTCGTGGCCCCGTTTTATGCTTATACAATATTTCAATCATTTACAAACATGGGGGAAAAGTATGCTCACCCACTTTCTTACGTTGTACAATTTACATACAATTTACATACTTGGAATCAACGTGATACTGTGTTGTGAGTACTTATCTGATACATACATGAGTCACTGTGTGGTACTTTCTTTACAACCATTTAATTCCGGTGTTGGAACCGTCGGATAGGTATTGGTAGTGCTACTGGGTTGACACCCCCATCCTCGTTTGTTGGTATACTATTTGGTACCAACAGTGGCCAGGAACGGTATTCCGTCACAATTACTATACAACATCAATTACTTATTTACTATTTAAACCTGCGAGCTCACCAACAATTTTGTTGACCGTTTTGAGCATATCTTTTCAGGTGACAATGCTAATTGAAGATCTAGGTGTGCTGCCTTAGTGGAGACCCTAGGATGCATTTTTGAGACTAAACATACTTGACAAACATTCATTTTGAACCGTTGTTGTAGTCTATTAAACAATATTCATACTTTTGATACTTGTTCTCGGGTTGTGGGAATTACATTACAATGATATTACTTTTGGTTATGTGAATCATTTACAAGTTTATGCTTATGGATATGTTGTCGTGAATACTGACTAAACACAACACAAGTCTCCATTTGTGTCGGCCGTCGTCATGACACGCCTTATCATCAATTACATACATTACATCTCTATTGTTAACAATGTGTTATGACGATCCCGTCTAGTTGCATCCCCGTGTTTCCGCTCTCAGCGGGGGTGTGACACTTTCAGCTTTCATATACGCAAATGCTTCAAAGTTGTCATTCAACCCATTTTTGATTTCTTTCTCTAGAAGCTTGGCTCATTCACTCAAATCAGCATCAAGCAGAGGCAACGATGCCAACCTTCTCAAATCCCACCTAGGCAAGGTCTTGAACGCCTTCCTCAGTAATCCCACCCCCTCTCTTCTTAATCATGTACAGCTTGAGGTCAGGGTGATATGACCAATTTGTTGGTCCATTTGGTCGGGTTTTCAGTGCAGAAGATGGTTTGAATCGTTCAATACCAAAGACACATAACACACACAAAGATTTGAAGAACAAAAGAAGACCAAAATGTATTCAAATATGTTTCAATAAGCAACAATACACAATGGAATGAAAGAAGCTCAATATATTCAATAAACACTAGCTTACAGTAGCCTCTTACAATAGAAATATTCGATTAGGGTTTTTGCAAGGATGCCCAACAATAAACAAAATGAAATCTATATATAGCAGATGTAGTTTCGCAGATAGTTTCGCTGGAGGCAAAACTATGCTGCCGAAACTATAGTTTTGCCCGACCGACATGCAGTCTCGCCGGGAGAACTTAGAGCTGATTGTACAGTTTTGCTCACAGTTTTGCTGGACTACAAAATAGAATAAACAAACTAAACAACTTACAAAAGTAGTCTAACATAAACCCTATTACATAGAAAGATAAACAAATACTAATCTAAGATGAGTCCAACCTATACCTGATCTTCACATATATACATATATATATACATATATGCATACATATATATATATATATATATATATATATATATATATATGTGGGTGTGTGTGTGTGTGTGAGTGTGTGTGTATGTATATGTATACATATATATATACATATATACATATATATATATACATATATACATATATATATATACATATATATATATATATATATATATATATATATATATATATATATATATATATATATATATATATGTGTGTGTGTGTGTGTGTGTGTGTGAGTGTTTGTGTATGTATATGTATACATATATATATATATATATATATGTGTGTGTGTGTGTGTGTGTATATGTATACATATATATATACATATATATACATATAAGTAGACAAATGCATATACATACATATAAGTGTACATATACATATACATATATATAAGTATACATATACATATACATACATATAAGTATACATATACATATACATATATATAAGTATACATATGTATATACATATATATCTATATATATATATATAAGTATATACATATCTATACTTATATATATGTATATGTATACTTATATGTATGTATACGTATATTTATACTTATATATATGTATATGTATATGTATACTTATATGTATATACTTATATATATGTATATGTATGTGTATACTTATATATATGTATATGTATATGTATACTTATATATGTATATATGAACTGATAAACAATTTTCAGATACGGTACACAGAATGATGATGTACAGCACTATTTGTAAAAGTAATGGTAATTATGATCAAAATATTGCTAAAATGATAATAGCAGGTTTTACTGGTCAATTAAAAGGCTGGTGTGATAACTATTTAACAGAAATAGATAAAAATAATATCCTAAATAGTATCAAAGATGAAAATAGTAGTCAAACCCCGAATGCGGTTTATACGTTGGTAGTAAATATTGTTGATCACTTCACAGGAAGATCTTCTGAAAATTTTGAGAATATTAGAACTTTATTACAAAATTTAAGATGTAGAACTCTTACATCATTTAGATGGTATAAAGATACTTTCTTAAGTAGAGTTATGGAACTCCCTGAGTCAAATAATACTGATTGAAAGTCTAAATTTATTGATGGCTTGCCTCCTCTATTTGCAGAAAGGGTTAGGAAAAACCTTAGGAGAGGAGAAGTAAGTATTAGCTATGAAGATTATACTTATAGCAAGTTAATAGGAACTTGTGTTCAGTAAGGATTAGCCTTATGTAATGAAATAAAACTCAGTCAACAGATTAAAAAACATTCTCTTAATGAAAAGAAACAATTAAGTCAATTTGTAACCAGTTTGGTATGGATGAAATCAGAGAAAGTAATAATAAAAAGAAGCTTATATCTTCTCAAAGAAATAGAAAATTACAAAAAAGAAAACAAAAAAGAGAAGAGAGGAAATTTAAAAGGAAAACAGATTATAAGCCTTATATAATATGTAAAAAATGTGGCCGTCCAGGCCATAAAGCAAAAACATGTTGGGTAAAAAGAAACTCAATAATATTAGATAGTGGAGCAGATTTGAATTGCGTCCAAGAGGGCATCATCCCTACAAAATATTTTCACAAAACTACTCATAAAGTGAGTTCTGCTGGTGGAGAACCAATGATTATAAATTACAAGTTACCATAAGCATACATTTTTCAAGATAAAGTTTGTATTCTAAACAGCTTTATGATAATGAAAATTTAACTAGCCAAATTATACTTGGTACACCATTTTGGAATAAGATTTTTCCAATAAAACATATTGATGAAAAGTTTATTACAGGAACTTATAAAGAAAAAGAAATAACTTTCCAATTTGTTCACAAACCTATTCCTAGATTTATAAATGATATTGAAGAATCTTTAATACAAGCAAAGCAAAAACAAAATTAATTTTCTTAAACAAGAAATTAACACTCTTACGATAGAAGAAAGGTTAAAAAACCCTAAATTACAGGATAAAATAAAACTAATACAACATCAATTTTTTTTACAAATCTGTAATGACCATCCAAATGCATTTTGTGATAGAAAGAAACATATAGTCTTTCTCCCCATATGAAATGACTTTAATGAAAGTCAAATACCTACAAAAGCAAGACCATATCAAATAAATTCTGAATATCTAGAATTATGTAAAAATGAGATAAATGTAAGGCCCCGTTCCCGGGCACCTCACAGTTGGTCGTCATTACCCATAAAACATACATTTAATATAACTTAATAAAAACCATGCAGCGGAAACTTTGAATTTACTATAAATGCTTTTGCAAAGTAATACAACACCCATTACAAAATATCGTTTGTTTGCATTACAATACAAAAACATTAACAAAAGAATGCCATCTCCAAAGAGCTGAGTAGCTGCCTCGTGCCATCCTCAGCAACACTACCTGCCAACTGGAAAATACATAAAAGTCAGCGTTGCTGAGTGAGTTCTAGTTTTGTAATAAAACATACTTTTACTTATTTAAAAGTATCCTTTCGTCCATACGTTCATACATCATACGTACACATAGATAATATTTGTTATTATCTTCATCATTCGTTATTCATCATTATCTTTAACTTCTCGTATGGATTCTGTCAGGCTTTACCCACTTCATAGCACTCGGCTATGATTACTGTGGTCGAATGACAAGAATCCCGTTCATACTTACTTACACATTGGATATCTTTTGTACCACTACCATCTGCTATACCCCGAACGTCATTAGCTACCGGGCCGAAGTCAATAAATGAACAGCAAAACGTATGCCCGGTACTAGAGGTAAGCGGTAGGGGTTCCATACATATAGACACTTACTTGCGCGCATTGAAAGGTTAATTGTACCAATACCCTATGCTACACCCCGAACATTATTAGCTACCGGGCCGAAGTCAATCCATAGACAGCAAAACGTAGTGCCACAGTACGGGCCGAGGTCAACAAATGAACAACAAACGTATGCCACGGTACTGGGCCGAAGTCTATGGAGGGACAGCTAAACATGGTGCCACGGTACTAGAGGTAAGCGGTAGAGGTACCATGACCATGGTCAATCACATAGAAGGACCAATCGCGTTATTCAATGCTTGCAAGACATAACTCATTCGTTCACTAATGCATGTATTCATCATCATTCTTTATTTCGTTCATTCGTTAATACATGCATTTGTCATCATGTTCCTCTTTCATTATCTTTCACTTTACGATACATAATACTTCATTAATTCATTTCTCGTTATTCGTAAAGTTTCAGAAAGATAAACATACACAATCACAAGGAACATACACACATTATACATATTCATCATGCATTCATCATCATACATTCATCCTCATACGTACATCATCATGCATAGCATCATACCTTACTTAACAATATTTTAATAATATTGTTAACAATAATATACTAATAATAATATTAGTAACAATTAGGGTTAATCATTCTCATCATTTTATGCATGAGACATCATCATTTATTAACCCTAGTCAACCCTGGTCAAACCTCGAACTTCGAACCTTACTGGAAATTCCTGAAAAATGCCAAGTGTTCTAGGCGTTTTAGCCCTGTTGGCCGTATAAGCCTCTGGTCGTATGAGCACTATTAGTCGCACGAGCACTGCTGGGCTTTTCACTTAACACTTAGAATTATTAACTGGTCATACGACCACACTGTTGGTCGTATGACCACTGCCGGTCGTACCAACTCTGGACTTAGAAACATATTTGGATCATACGACCACTGTTGGTCGTATGAGCCCATACTTAGAAAATTTCCATATAATCATACGACCACTGTTGGTCGTATGAGTCCTATTGGCCTCATACTTAGAAAATATCACATGTTCATACGACCACTGTTGGTCGTATGAGTCCTATTGGCCTCATACTTAGAAAATATCACATGTTCATACGACCACTGTTGGTCGTATGAGTCCTATTGGGCTCAACACTTAGAAATTTATTCTGGTCATACGACCACACTGTTGGTCGTATGACCACTAGTGGACTTACCAACTTTTGCTTATTTATTCTAAGTCCCATTTTCAGACACATTAGCATCCTACTCATGTGTCTAACTCATAATCCGAGTCCAAAGCATCATAATGCCTAGTTCTAAACATATGCACATAATTCTAAGCATAAATCTAACATAAACATAAACATACATACAATTATTTCATACGGGTATCAACCCACAATTTTATAAAACATATTTACATGCATTTCCAGCCCCAAAACATTTAAAAACAGTAAAACGGGGTCTAGAACTCACCTTAGTTGTCTTCTGCGAATTTACACTCTTCAACCCGAACCTTCTCAACTCGTTCTAACACCTAGAACGCACACACAAAGCAACCCGAACACACTAGTCACATTTATATGCTCATGTATGGTTCTAGAATCATCTAAATCTTCAAAAACTCGAGAATTCTTACCAAAAGCTTCCAAGTTCACAGATTCTTCTTCAAAAGTCCGGGGGTTTTCTGCTCCTGCTACTTTCTCTCTCTAAAAAGATCGAATGAAGTGAAAGTGCAGACAACGTGGGTGCCATACCACCTTTTGTACAAGGAATTAATAAAAAGTTTGTCAAATTGACACTTTTGGCCCTCAAACAAAATAACTTTTGTTTTTCTTTCCTTTCTCTTTCCCTTTTATTCTTTTAATTTCTTTAATAAGAAATTACGGTGTTACAATAAAAGCCTTAACAGAGAAAGGTTTAATAAGACCTTCGAAGTCTCCGTGGTCATGTACCGCTTTTTATGTTAAATAAGATTCGGAACAAGAAAGTGGATCACCCAGGTTAGTAATAAACTACAACCTTTAAACAAAGTTTTAAAATGGATTAGGTATCCTATACCTAACAAAAATTTATTAGATAGATTAAATGATGCTATAATATTTTAAAATTTTGATCTGAAATCTGGACATTGCCAAATCCAGATAGATGAAAAAGATAGATATAAAACTGCCTTTACAGTACCTTTTGGTCATTATGAATGGAATGTTATGCCATTTGGATTGAAAAATGCTCCAAGTGAATTTCAAAAAATAATGAATGATATTTTCATTCATTTTAGTAATTTTATAATTGTTTACATAGATGATATCTTAGTATTTTCAAAAGATATTGAGACTCATTTTAAACATTTAGAAATTTTTGAAAGCATAATCATAAAAAATGGTTTAGTAATATCTAGACCAAAAATGTTGCTTTTTCAAACTAAGATAAGATTTTTAGGTCATAATATTGAAAAAGAAAATATTATTCCGATAAATAGAAGTATTGAATTTGCTTCTAAATTTCCTGATGAAATAACTGATAAAACTCAGTTATAAAGATTCTTAGGAAGTTTAAATTACATTTCACCATATTATAAAGACTAAGCCAAGATACAGCTGTTTTATATGACAAATTAAAAAAGAACCCACTGCCATGGTCTGACATTCATACTAAGGCAGTACAAAAAATTAAACAAAATGTTAAAAATCTTCCCTGCTTAATGATAGCAAAACCGAAATGGGAAAAGATTATAGAAACAGATGCTAGTAATATTGGCTATGGAGGAATTCTGAAGCAGATTTGTCCAATAGATAAGCAAGAATTTCGTGTAAGATTCCACTCAGGGAAGTGGAACAATAGTCAAAAAAATTATGCTACGATTGCAAAAGAAATTTTAGCAATAGTTAAATGTGTTCTAAAATTTCAAGATGATTTATATAATCAAAAATTTTTAATAAAAACTGATTGTCAAGCAGGAAAATACATGTTTAATAAAGATTTTAAACATGATGTTTCTAAACAGATGTTTGACAGATGGCAATCTCATCTTGCACCTTTTGATTTTGAAATAATATATAAAAAGGGAACAGATAATAGTTTACCTGATTTTTTAACAAGAGAATATTTCTCATAAATTATTTTGTAGGTTTCATGAAGAAGATAAAAGGACCATTAAAATAGCCTTTAATAATATACAAATTGAAATTGATGATTATTTAGCAATGATAATGGATAGAAATTATCAGATTCATAATGATATGTAGGATTATTACATGCATCCAGTTGAAAGAGCTAATAAGCTCTTAGAAAATATAAAATTAATAAATTATTTAGGAATCAAATAAAGGTTCTTAAAGAAAAAGAGAAAATAATCTCTTCTGTCTGATTATATTTTCAGAAATAATTCCTCGAGACAGAGGAAAACAACCCCTTTCAATTATTGGAAGAGGGAAAGGGAGAGGCCAATCAAGGCTTCCTAATGGTGATAGAGTCCTTGGGCAAATTGCTCATCAAAGGCTAATAGCCGCAAATATTGCAGATACCGCAACTTCCTCAAGTAATACTAGAGGAAATAATCTTGATAACCGATTATTCCAAGAATTTTTGGCTTATAACGCTAAAAGGGAAGGAACAAATGAATCATCATCCTATGTCAAAAATGTGACAGAAGAATCCGATGATGCATTATACGAACAAAATCAGAATAAGGAGATAATATTGCTCCTAGAATTCAAAGATCTTAAATGGAAAGATCAACCATGGACCTTAATTTCAAGGTATCTAGATTCAGGATCATATCCTGCTGTTTCATATAAACAGAGAAATTATTATGAGAATATCCTCAAAGTCACAGAATCTTGTGATATTCATCACTATATGTTCGGTAATACCCAGGAATATAGTTTGAGTAAAATAATAATAAAACAGATAATATCTGTTGAAGAATGGGGAACATCTCCCTTAAAGGATAAAGAGATGTACCACCCTAAAACCAGGGTCCCTATTAAATTTAATTATTGGGATTATATTGAGGCATTTAATAAAACCTTTTTATATGAAAATTCAAAGAAGAAACATTCTTGGTTCTTTAAAATTTTTCCAGAAGTTTATAAACGGGACATCGCAAATTGGGTATAAATGGTGGCTATCATATGGCCCTCCGGTAAAAATTTTACCAGATTCAATAAGAAAAAGTTATAATAATTGGGTAGATATATCTCCCATACTGATTGAATTGCAACACCAAAAAATCCTAATAGAAGGATTATTTTTATGTCACTTTTTATTCAATTTGGAATACCATGGATTTGGAAATGGTCTCCAGAAGTGGGTTATACCCAACAACAAATTCCTTGCCTCAGAAGAGTCTTCTACACAAAATTCTGGAAGAAGATGATGAAACTTGATAATAATGGTGTCCCAGAAGGCCAAGAGACCTTACAAAAAATCCAAGACACCATAGAATTATATGCAAAACAAATCAGCTTAAAACTAAAAGGGAATCTCCAAGTCCGTTCTAGGAAATAGCCCAAAAAATTAAAATGAAAGGAGAAAGTCACATCTCTAAAAAAGAGTTATTGGCTACGTATTTTCAAGAAATAAAAAAGATTTGATAAAAATATTCAAGACAAAGATCAATTAGATCATATCTCGGAAATGTCCACAAATAACTTAGAAGATGGTACTCTTCCAGGGGAATCCAAGACCCATATGGGTCTGACGAAGAAATTCTAGAGGAAGATCTTGATGAAATGCTAGAAGATCTGAAGAATTCGGTATCCAAGGAGAAATCAGAAAAAGACAAATAGATAAAGACAAGTCTGCTCACGAAGGACAAACAAGATAATTAAAGTCTCAATTATACCAGACACAATAATGTCTGCTTTTGAAAATTTCGAAAATAATTGATGTCAAATTATTGAAATTTACTGTGTATATTTTGTTTGTACCTTGAGACTCTCATTATAAAAGGAGCTCAAGTCTTTAGTTTAGGTGTGCCTGATCTTACGATCAAACTTCTCTCTAAAAAACCTTCTCTTGTAAAAATATTCTGATAATAAACTTTTGCTGGTTAGAAGTTTTCAAGAAAAACTTGGTGTCCCATATAAGAGGTACGAATTCAATTCTTGTATTAATACAAAATTATCTTCTCTTCTTTAATAGTCATTAGCCTAATGGAAGGCTAAGAACCAAATCAATGTTGAACCCAACCGTGATAAGTTTATAAACCTATTATTAAAAAAAAGTCTAGAAAGAAAAAATTATAAAATATGTCTGGATAATTTTAAACTGGTTATATATACTAAACAGGCAGATAATTAGCATAGTGGTCGAACTATGGCAGCCCGTTTTATTAGCCATTTGAAAGGCGTCTTTTATGCAAATAGAGGAGGCAAGCCATCAATAAATTTAGACTTCCGATGAGTATTATTTGACTCAGGGAGTTCCATAACTCTACTTAAGAAAGTATCTTTATACCATCTAAATGATGTAAGAGTTCTACATCTTAAATTTTGTAATAAAGTTCTAATATTCTCAGAATTATCAGACCATCTTCCTATGAAGTGATCAACAATATTTACAACCAACGTATAAACCGCATTCGGGGTTTGACTACCATTTTCATCTTTGATATTATTTAGGATATTATTTTATCTGTTTCTATTAAATAATTATCCCACCAGCCTTTTAATTGACCAGTAAAACCTGCTATTATCATTTTAGCAATATTTTGATCATAATTACCATTACTTTTACAAATAGTGCTGTACATCATCATTCTGTGTATAGTATCTAAAATTTGCTTATCAGTTTTACAATCTATATTCCATTCATAGATGTGTTTTCCATTATATGAATTGTTAACTATATATTCCTGTTCCTCTATCAGAACATCTTGTGGAGTTGGTCTAGGATAATAATGCATTCTTTGTGTGGGTTTATGAGCAAATTTTTCAAGTTTTTTAATTTCATTATTAATTTTTTCTTGGTAGTTTTCTTTATCTATGGAATTTGAAATTCTTCAGTTAAAGTATTGATTTTTAAATTTGAAAAATTTTCATTTAGACCTTTTAATTTTTTATCTAATAATTCTGCTATTTCAGAATTAGATTTTAGTTTAAAATCTTTTATTTCAGGCGGAGGTTGTATAGCCGGAGTAGCTATGGTACCTTTTTCTTCTTCTTTATGAGAAAATTTTGAATTTTTAACCTGAGATATTAATTCATTTATCCTATCATTTATGGAATTCAATATTCTCCTAAAACAATTAAACATATGTTCGTAATTTTGTTGTTTAAACATATTATTTATATGACAAATTGTTACAGGTAAAGTATTTTCTTCCATTAATTTTTGGAAAGCTTGATAGTATCTAATTTCACTATCTTTTTCTATTTTAAATGGTTGATGAGGGGGAAAAGTAGTTTTTAAAAATTTTCCATTAATATTATACTCTCTCTGTATTACAGAAATCATACTATTAGTATATTTATTTATAAACCATGGAATAAAAGGTTTGATTGTATTTTCTTTACTGAGTTCTTTATAAAAAACTTCTTGAAACATCTTTGTATTTTGATCCTTAAAATTTTTAAAAAACCAATCTCTAAATAATTTCCATTTTTCTTGATTAAATTATTCACTAATTACTCTTCTTGCCAATGAAACTTGGCTGAAATTTATCTTCTCATTTTGATTCATTATATCGAAAAACCCATTTCTGACTCGGTTAATAACGGTTCATTAGGCTTATATACACCCCTTACTATATTATCAGAATTAATTCTTAATTCTTCTACCCTATTTTTAGGTAACTCTTCTCTTATTGGAGAAATAGAGGCTCTAGAAGGACTTCTAACAGTATATCCTATCGGAGATATATGAAAGTTTGATGATCTTAAGGACATAGATCTAGATATTCTAGGTCTAACCTTATCAAATTGTATCTGAACTGATCCATCAGATGTTTGGATAATATCAATTAGATTGTTATCAATATATTGTTGCTTTGCAGTACATTTATTTAGTCTCCAATTATCAGGAAATTCAATTTCTTCCCATTTTATTTTTCTTCTAGTAGTAATGTTTGATTTTTCAAAATTAGTTTCTATTACTATTGTTTTTCATTTAATGGTTTATCTACCATTTTACACTGAGGATTTAGTGTAAATAATGGTTTATAATATATTCTATAGCAAATACAAATTACTTCTAACCCTGGAATATAATTATATTCATGAGTCTTAACATTTAATGTTAGAGCATCAGTTATATTAACATCAGTTAGAGATAATTGTAAATTTGGATAAATATTAAAATAAACTGGACCATGTGATAGACTAGATTGAACTATCCCTATCAAGGATTGTTTATAGTCTAGATTTCTACCATCTCTTAAAGCTGCTATAAAGCTTTCTGGTAAACCTTCTAAAGTTAAAGGTTTGAATGCAATTTGCACTACCCCAATATGGATAAATTTATATTTATCCTTTTTATATCTTGCGAATTCTTTATGATTTAATAGTTTTATCATCATATCCTCCTTATTAAGAGCAATTGTTTCTTCAGTAGTTTTATGGAACTCTCTGAGTCAAATAATACTCATTGGAAGTCTAAATTTATTGATGTCTTGCCTCCTCTATTTGCAGAAAGGGTTAGGAAAACCTTAGGAGAGGAGAAGTAAGTATTAACTATGAAGATTATACTTATGGCAAGTTAATAGGAACTTGTGTTCAGGAAGGATTAGCCTTATGTAATGAAATAAAACTCAATTAACAGATTAAAAAACATTCTCTTAATGAAAAGAAACAATTAGGTCAATTTTGTGACCAGTTTGGTATGGATGAAATCAGAGAAAGTAATAATAAAAGAAGCTTATATCTTCTCAAAGAAATAGAAAATTACAAAAAAGAAAACAAAAAAGAGAAGAGAGAAAATTTAAAAGGAAAAGGGATTATAAGCCTTATATAATATGTTAAAATGTAGCCGTCCAGGCCATAAAGCAAAAACATTTTGGGTAAAAAAGAAACTCAATAATATTGAGGATGAAAAATTAAAGGATACATTATCCAAAATCCTAATTAATTCTGTGTCTAATTCAGAATCAGAAAACTCTTCATATGAAGAATTAAATATATTAGAGGAAGAAGAATTAGTAACTTCGGATGAAGAATGTTTTTCTTGTAAAATAGGAGAAAAATGTTGTCAATCAGACACAGATAATGAAGAAGACATTTATCAGATAATTGTTCAATTTGAAAATATGGAAATAAATATTATTTCTAATGATTTATTAGATTTACTAAAAGCAATAGAAGATAATGAGATTAGGGAAAGAATTACTTCTCAAATAATTAGGAAAAATAAAGCTTCAACTTCAATGGCTATTGAAGATTTTAAGCCTTATACGTTAAGTGAAGTTAGAAGACAATTAAGTCTAAAAATAAAACTGGAAATTCAGTTAATATTGAAGAATTAAAATTAGAGATTGATAATTTAAAATTAGAAATTAAAAATCTTAAAGGAAATAATATAACCTTAGAAGAAAGGATAAGAAGTTTAGAAATGAAGGAGATTATAGAAAACCTGAAACTTCTAAGAAGTATTTAACATCCTAAGAAAGAGATGATAATTTCTTATCAATATACGAAATTGTTATTTCCCATAAATGGCATATAAAGATTAATATTTTGATAGATAACAATTATTCAATTGAATTAGTTGCTTTATTAGATAGTGGAGCAGATTTGAATTGCGTCCAAGAGGGCATCATCCCTACAAAATATTTTCACAAAACTACTCATAAAGTGAGTTCTGCTGGTGGAGAACCAATGATTATAAATTACAAGTTACCACAAGCATACATTTGTCAAGATAAAGTTTGTATTCCAAACAACTTTATTATAGTGAAAAATTTAACTAGCCAAATTATACTTGGTACACCATTTTGGAATAAGATTTTTCCAATAAAACATATTGATGAAAAGTTTATTACAGGAACTTATAAAGGAAAAGAAATAACTTTCCAATTTATTCACAAACCTATTCCTAGATTTATAAATGATATTGAAGAATCTTTAATACAAGGAAAGCAAAACCAAATTAATTTTCTTAAACAAGAAATTAACACTCTTACAATAGAAGAATGTCACAACCTCAATTTCCACAAACGGGGTATTACCGTTAGGCGTGTGACAAGCCAGGATCTCAGACACGGTCATATCAAACGACACTATATGAATTTAAGATAAACGTTTGACTTAAATCAGAGAAACACAAATGAAATGAACATCAGTGTGGAAACGTAATATGAAATGTAACCAATACTGAAAGTCTCAAAATACTATTTCAAAACAATGTTCGATGCAAAATAAATGAATTTGATGAATGCATGTCCTGAGTGCGTTCCTAAATCGTGCAACATGAGCTTAAGCGTTCCTTGACCTGAGAAAACATGCTAAAGTGTGTCAACATAAAGTCGGTGAGTACACATGTTTAATCACAGATAAAATGTTTGTAACTGTTCGAATGGTAAAGTAATTAAAGCATATAGATAGGTAGCTAGCCTATAAACAAGTTACTTAGCGTTTCGAACCGAAGCTGACTGTTTGTATGTTTGTATGTTTGTTGCCTTCCCGTCACGTCTCACCAGACAGTGACAAATGTTAGGTCAATAATGCACCCGTTTGACCTACAATCAAGCTAGCGCGACTAGCCCGGGCGGGGTTTGTCAAACCCAGTAGTACTACTCAGAATTACCTCGCTACACATTACTAACGGTTTGAGAATGTAAGGACTTTCAAGTATGTTTGTACTGTGACATCCGGTAATTTCCGTTACCAAACTCTGTTAGTTCCGTTAAGTTTTGCATACACGCGTCGTAAGCACACACTACTTGTCGTTTGACGTTGGTGACTTAAAAATAATTAATAATGTTAATTTAATAATAATCTAGTAATAAGATGATTGTTATTTTATGTTTATGTTTTTACGCGATTTAAAGACTATTTGAGAATTTTATCGCGTAACGCGGAAACGCGTGTGTTAATTCGTAGGTCGCGTGTTTTATAAAGATAAAATATATAATTGTTATTACTAGTTTATATATTTGTTAGATGGTTAAAAATACTTTTAAAAGAAGTTAAAAGCTGAATTTTTATAGAATACAAGTTAAAAGGGTTAAAGGTGTAAATATGGTTAATTAAACTAAACAAAAATTAACCCTAGCCCCCACTCCCCTTGTTTGACCGTGACCAGCCATCCCCCTTCCCCTTTCTGCGATTTCAGCCAAGAACAACCCACATTCATTCGATTTTGGTTGATTTCAAGAATTGCAACAAGTTAGAATCATCAAATACAAGCCATTACAAGTGTAAAGGTTAGATTTTTGTGAGTTTTTTTCATGTGTTCTTGATATGGCCGAAGCCTAGGCTGCGAATTAGGGAATCATGGGGCTGAAAATTGATGTTTTGTTGATGATAATGAGTTAGTTTGATTGTATGAATGTTGTTTAACGTTGATTATGCATCTATGATACGTCTCTAATGAATGGATCATGAACTTTGAGTCTACATGAGCCCTAATTCGAAATTGATGATGATAACATGGAATTGATGATTGTTAGATGGTTATATGATGTTAGTTAGGTTGTATGAATGTTGAATGATGTTGATTTTGCAAGAAATCTAGGGTTTGATCATCTAGTTCATACATTGCCATAAGAGGAAACATTTTGGTTCTTGGAATTCATGATTTGATGATTCTAAGATGTTAGATGTAATGCTTAGATGTTAGTTTAATTGAATTGTGCAAAAAATCCATGAAATTGGGATGTTGATCATGACTTACTAAAAGTAGAAACTTTGTGTATGATGTTCGGGAATTTGGATGTTTGGAGGTGATTAGCATGTTAGGATGAATGTTATGAACTTGAAATAGTATTTTAATGATGAATTGGATACACATTGGGTCTTTACTAGATTTTGGGACAAACTTTCCCAAAAGGGAAACTTTATCGTGCATGAACTTTGGATATTGGGAATTGGACTTATTCATGGCTTTAGGATCATGCTAGAATGATTGTTATGGATGTCTAAAGTGGTAGAATCTGTTAATTGGGTTGTATGGAATGTTTATTTGGTTATTGGGTGATTTATGCACTTTGATGGTCATGTATGGTTTGGTATGTTGATTAGTAACTAGGACATCATGTTTGGGACTGGAATTGAGCATATTGATGTATGTTGCATGTATTGGGCATCTTGTATGTGTTGTGGATAGTATGGATGACTTTTTGGTAAATTATCTATTTTGACCCGTATATGCTAAATCATGACTATAGGTCATATAAGTAGGTTATGCATGATCTGACCTATTATATGATATACTAGTTGTGTTATGAACGCACTAAGTATGCTAGATGCTAAGAATTTACATGATTTGTATGCTATGTGCATAGTATGGTGATTTAGTCAATGCATTGGGAATGTAGCACCATATGTGATTCATTGGAATGCTAACCATGTATGTTATATGCTTAAGTGTGTTTATATGGTTTACAACACATAATGTCACCAACGGGTCAAACGGGTCAACTAGGTCACATGTATGTTGTCTTTATAGAACCTTGAGTTCTTTGTTGTAGAACACTTAGGGTTTCCCTTGGGATTTTTGTGTGTACATGTACTTATGTACTTGTGTGTTCTAGGTAACCTTTGAAGGTTGTCTTTCCACTCGTTCTTGTCAAGTTAAGCCTTAGATATCTATCACGCGTATCAGGTGAGTTCATGCCCCACTGTTTTACTTAATCTCTTTTGGGGGAGATAGCATACTGGTAACTTTATAAACACTTTTTATATTTAAGATGTGTATGATATTAATATAGTGCTGTTTACCATGATAAAGTCCTCACACTTTCGAATTGTTAATATTGGATAGCGGGGAAACTTGGGTAGTACTACTGGGTTTGACGAGCCCCACCTGTGTGACTCGAGGTCAACCGGGTGCAATTTGTCCTATGAAAATCTGTCATGATATGGTGAAGTCGTGACAGGAGGCAAACATAACACAGTCAGCTACAATTGCGAAATCACTATGTATTAATATCAATTTGTTAATGGACTAGCTATCTATTACAATGCACATGCTTATTTATACACTATTGATAAACTGTTACGTTTATATGCAAACTCTTGAACTTACCAACCATGTGTTGACTTTTTAGTATGCTATTCTCAGGTCGTTAATCTGGACTGCTGATAGGAGCACTACACGAGCCAGCATGCATTTTAGAGATTTAAACTTCAAACATAATTACTCGTCTTTTATTTATGGTTTAAAATACTTGGTTGGCACTTGTTTTGCCATATGGTACCTTCACATGTTTTGGGTTGTTTTATTTAATTTACGCTTCCGCATGAATTTTAAAGTTTGAACTCTGGTTTGGTTTATCTTAAACATAGCATATAGAGTCCTTCCGGGTAACTATTGACTGTGATCCTGGTTTGTTCACACGCCTCGCGGTAAAACTCCGCACGTGGATTTTGAGGGTGTGACAGGTACTAAAGTAACAGGCGATATCAATAATACTAAAAACCATTTATAAAATATGTTTGCATGTTTTCTCCCGCAAAAGGAAAGAAAGTAAAATAGGGGCCGTGAAGACTCACCTTAATAGCACAGTAGCGAATACACGAAAGCACAGTTATTAGAGTTCCGGTTAACCTGTGTTTCATTCAGTATATATATAATTAATATTAATTGTTTATTACAATATAAGAGTTGTACGGTCACGTTTCACGAATCGGGTACGGTGTCGGTCAACACGTATGCTAAGTCATGTATTAAGATATCCTTTATATATTTCAGTTGTACTTTATTTATAATGAAACCAATATATATTTTACCAGTCACACACGTATTTATAACAAGTATATATATATGTGTATATATATACACACACATCATACATGACATATAACACATTTATATAAGATACATACTTTATATCGCTCATTCAATAGACCACACACGTGATGAACCCACATTTTGTGTTACACACATCATACTCAAATAGTATATCTAGTATACGTCACCCATACATCATAATATATATTATATACAAACACATTACATAAAGATTATTATTCACCCCAAATAATATATATTATACATGTTACGTTACATACATGCACAACTTATACATGAGCATCATTATGAAGAGAACACACAAATTAAACCCTACACTCTCGGTAGCAAGGAACTCATACACACAATATTATACACAATCACGGTTATATTCACAAAAGACACACATGCGTAATATAATGCATAACCCCAAATACTGGAGCAAAGCATTCCTACATTTAATAATATATGTATGAATATAAGGCATTACAACCATCCATGAATACATGACATCCATATTATAGCACTAACAAAACACACCTCTACACATGGCATCCTCCATTCAAACAACTCATGTGCAGTTGTTACTCATGTTAATTCCAAACAAAAGCATACCTATGTTAATTCATACATGCTACAGAAAGAAGACACACACAAGAACACACTCACGCATGATTACTTGCGCATACATACATACCATTCAACACTCACGCACACACATACAGTTCATACATTTACATATACATGTATTCCCTCATCCTACGAACACACCATTGCACAAACTATGCCACATTACTACGTAAATCACAACCCGTACAAGAATCAGAGAACTCCATACACGATAGTATATCGAAACCGAACCGTAAAAAATGAGTATAACCAACGATGAGGACATACCGTAGTTGATTCGGATGATCGTCGACATGCTTGTCTGAACGGAAAACTATTGGCTGCTCCACACGAACAAGAGAACGACGGTTGCGATCGTCGTTAACGCTATCGTGTGTGAGAGGAGCAAGAGGGAACGGGGTGTTTTCGTGAGTTTCACGAATGATGAGGGCTACCGAAGGTTGTAGTTGTGGTTGAAAGGGTCGACGGAGTTACAAAGCCGGTTGATTCACCGTGACACGCGAAAAGAATCGCCAAAGATGGTCGCTCGACCGATGGCAGTGGTGGCTTGTGGATGGGTGATGGTAGAGAACTTTCAATGGTGGGTTATAGGGTTGCTTGGAGAAGATGGTCATCTACATACGGATTCAGTTATATTAGGCAATAATAATTTTATAAATTGACATTTGAGGTCCCTTATTTATATATAAGTTTACTATTAGTTAACTTGGTAGTTTTAGTTAGTTCATGTTAAGTTAGGGTTAAGTAATAATAAAAGGTAATAAATAATAATAATAATAATATAATAATAATAATAATAATAATAATAATAATAATAATAATAATAATCACTTGCATTCATTATAACTAGACTTAATAATATTAAGTGACGAACAAACATTTAGACAACAAATTGTTAGCCTGAAAATACGGGGTGTCACATCATCCCTTGTTGAAAGAATTTTCGTCCCGAAAATTAGATCACGGAGTCGATGAACATAGTGAGCAAACTGGCCAGTTATTCAGAACATAGACGCGCTAGGGTTTCTAAGAGTTTCTGAAATAAACCCGAAGTAAAAAAATGTAAGGTTTCGCGCGAGTTGCGACATCATCCCCTTGTTGAAGGGAATTTCGTCTCGAAATTGAGTGAAAAGATATCTCAGAATGATAACTTAAGTAGATGCCTGATCGTTGAACAGTTATGGATACTTCTTTTTTTTCATTTGATCCTAGCGTTCCCAGGTAAACTCTGGCCCACGCTTTGAGTTCCATCTAACGCGCACAATGGAGATCTTGCTGCGCTTTAGGGTTTTGACTTCTCGCTCCATGATCTCTACTGGTTCTTCAATGAAACGAAGCTGTTCGTCGATTTATAGTTCCTCTAATGGAACCATAAGTGATTCATTGGCCAGGCATTTTTTTTTCAGATTTGACACGTGAAAAACGTTGTGTATTCCACCAAGTTCTTCAGGTAAGTCTAGTTGATAAGCTACTGGGCCAACTCGTTTGACAATCTCAAACGGTCCCACATATCTAGGGTTTAGTTTTCCACGTTTCCTGAAACGAATCACACTTTCCAAGATGACACTTTCAAAAGTACTTTATCACCAATCTGGAATTCCAACGGTTTACCACGTTTATTAGCGTAACTCTTCTGTCGATCACGTGCTGCTGCCATACGGTTACGAATTTGCACGATCTTCTCAGACGTCTCGTGCACAAGCTTAGGACCCGTAAGTTGGCTTTCTCCAACTTCTGCCCAACAGATAGGTGATCGACACTTACGTCCATACAGTGCCTTAAACGGGGCGGCCTTGATTGAAGTGTGATAACTGTTATTGTAAGAAAACACAACTAATGGTAAGTGAGCTTCCCAACTGCTGCCAAAATCAATCACACAGGCACGCAACATGTCTTCTAGGGTTTGGATTGTATTTCACTCTGACCATCAGTTTGGGGATGATATGCAGTGCTCATATCTAACCATGTTCCTAATGATCGTTGTAAAGATTGCCAAAAATGTGAAGCGAATCGAGCGTCACGATCAGAGATAATGGAAATTGGCACACCATGCCAAGAGACTATTTCCCTTAGGTAGACACGAGTCAACTTTTCCATTCGGTCAGTCTCCCGAATTGCCAGGAAATGTGTGTACTTCGTCAAGCGATCTACGATCACCTAAATAGTATCGCATCCGCTGGGAGTCCGAGGTAGTTTTATGATGAAATCCATTGATACATGTTCCCACTTCCATACTGGAATTTCCGGTTGTTGAAGCAAAGCGGATGGCCTTTGATATTCCACTTTAACCTTAGAACATGTTAAACACCTACTTACATAAGTGGCAATATCAGCTTTCATGTTTGGCCACCAGTATAGGGTCTTCAAATCCTGATACATCTTATCCGAACCTGTATGAATATAATATCATGACTTTTAAGCTTCATACATTACCAGCTCTCGTAGTTCTCCATACAATGGAACCCATATTCGTTCCATGAAGTAACGAGATTTCATCAGGTTTGACCTCTAATTGTTTTTCCATACCCCACATGGATTCTGCCTTTAGTTTTCTTTCTTCAAAGCCTCAAGTTGAACATTACGGATCTGATCAGGTAATCCAGTATGGATGGTAAGCTGTAATGCACGAACTCGTTTTGGTTTAGGTGTTTCCTTTCGACTTAGGGCGTCGGCTACTACGTTAGCCTTACCCGGATGATATTTGATTGCACAGTTGTAGTTATTCAACAACTCGACCCAACAACGTTGTCTCATGTTCAGCTCCTTCTGTTCAAAGATGTGCTGGAGACTCTTGTGATTGGTGTAAATGGTGCACTTGGTATCGTACAAGTAATGTCTCCATATCTTGAGTGCAAACGCAACGGCTCCCAACTCTAAATCGTGTGTCGTGTAGTTTTCTCGTGAACTTTTAATTGGCGGGAAGCATAAGCGATCACTTTCTCGCGTTGCATTAGCACGCAACCGAGACCTTGAATGGAAGCATCACAATAAACTACAAAATCGTCTGTTCCCTCAGGTAGGGATAGAATCGGTGCCGTATAGAGTTTCTACTTCAGAACCTGAAATGCGGGTTCTTGTTTGTCACCCCAATTGTATATGGTGCCTTTATGAGTTAACGCGGTAAGAGGTCGAGCAATCTTTGAATACCCTTCAATGAATAGTCGATAATAGGCAGCCAACCCAAGAAACTGTCATACCCCAGTCGGAGTCTTAGGTGTAGCCCAGTTATTAATGGCTTCTATCTTTGCTAGGTCAATATATATTCCATTCTCATTGACCACTGACCCAAAGATTGTATTTCTCGTATATAGAAGTCACACTTTGAAAACTTAACATATAATTGTTCTCATTTCAACATCTCCAAATTCAGTCTAAGGTGTTCCTCGTGTTCTTCCTTATTCTTTGAATAAATACGGATGTCATCAATGAAGACGATGACAAACTTGTCTAAATAGGGTTTGCGCACTCGGTTCATGAGGTCCATGAAAACCGTTGGTGCGTTGGTCACCCAAACAGCATAACCAAAACTCATAGTGGTCATACTAGTTAAGTCTTCTGGAAATACTTCCTAGAAGTCTCTGACAACTGGAATATCTTTAACACGCTTCTCATCCGCATTCTTCTCTGTAATTAGTGTCAGTAGAGAGAAATCCCTTTTCTTGAGACATTTATGCACCTTCACGTTTGAGATGATGCCGACCACAACACCAACCCTATCGTCTTCTACCGTAGGTATTCCATCACTAAGAAGAGGTAACTTAATTAGTTTGTTTCCACAAATGATCTATGTTTGGTTTTTTGGACAACCAATCCATTTTGACCACAACATCATAGCTATCATGTGTAATAGAATCGGACTTATATCGAACGATTGTCTAGACAGACCTAGATTACAACTGCCAAGCACATGGGTGGCGGTTATAGTTCCACCATCGGTAAATTTTGTGGTAGTTTTTGGAAATTAAACCGGTAAGAACTACCTTTAGCAGTCCACTCAAGTTACCAGGTATGAAACTTCTATCGGTACTCGAATGAGATAATGCTGGAGCAGAACTACCATTTCTGCTGGTTTCTTATCTTCTTGAGCCTTGGGTTTTCCTTTTAATGCATAGGTTTTCTGCACTCATAACATCCTTTTTGTGATTCTTGTGGCGGAGGAGACTTGGCCGAGATGTTCACACGATGGTTCTTGAAGGTATGGCCAAATTTCTCTACAGTGCTTTCAAATGTTCTTATTGCACGAGTCATTGGGAGGGATAGTTGCACCCGTTGCTTATAATGGAGAGGCTGAGATATATTGGACGGGGTCGTCATAATGTCTTGCTTTTTGGTCCTACGCCAAGCGTAGTAAGCCAGAAAAATCCGATTGGATTCTCACCACCAGGGAGAAACAAATGTAACGTATGCTTAAACATGATGGATATCAAATAAAAAATGCTGGAACACTGAAATTATCGAGACTCTAAGTCTTAAGATCATTCCAATGAACAAGGACTACACGCGCCAAGAATATTATCACTTTATTGCAACTTTTGAAGATCTGGCACAATGTAGATGGATAGTGTTACACGAACACTGAAATGCTAAAAAGAGCACGTCTCATAGAGACTAGGGCTAGTGTCATAACATGAATCTCATTAAGGCTCGGGGTAGATAAGAACTTTCATACTAGTAGGAATGAAGGATTTGTTTGCATATCAATAGTGAGGTTTTATGAGAACCGAGACCTCATGTCTCCAAGTATAGAAATGAAAATTTGTATAGATTATGACCGTTATCACCCGATAGAGTTGCCAGAATTCTCATGCACGACAAATTACAATTACGTGTGCACCCGTGATTCCAATTTGCTTTGCATGTCACCCATGGTTCCTCCCATTCGAGATAACATACCTTGTCAAGTACCGAGTGTTATCAATGATAAAGGTATCGGAGACATATTTATTATACCAAGGGTCAAATAGCTAAGGTTGTACAAAGGATTCGGTTAAGATAACAACGAGGAATCAAGATGATTTGGCTTTTTCCCTTTGAAGCTCTAAGCGTCTACATGTCTAAGTCTGATCCTCTGATAGACTTCAAATCTCTTCAGTTGTCCCACATTTACTATTCAGGCTAGTGAGGAGGATGGGGTACGTTAAAAGTAGAAACTAGTGTGAAAGAGTTGGAAGAGTAAGGTGTGTTGTTCTCTTTGTTTGTCGTCATTAGGTTAGTCGTGCGTGTTAGTGTAAGGCCCCGTTCCCGGGCACCTCACAGTTGGTCATTCATCGCACTTCAAATATAATTTACATATACTAAGTAAAATAACCAGCAGAATTTAAAAGTAGTACATTCTCATTTCATCATAAAAGCTTTTACAATATATTACATCATTGACTTGAATACGAAATACAAGCTTTCTTTACATTTCCTAACTTTACTATGATTGCTGCGGAAGCCTATGAAACCGGAGATTTCTTAAGTAATCCCATTGATTTGAATCCTCAACAATCATAGGGTCGTAAAAAGTGACCTCTAGTATAAAAACATTAACATTTTTCATCATAAAGAAGATTCCTTAAGTAATCTAGTTTATCGAGATTACTCAGGGAATCTTACACTTGCATGCCACATATTGTGTGGTAGCATTATCAAAAGGAGAATGCCATACCAAAAGAGCTGAGTAGCCGCCTCGTGCCATCCCCAACAACACTACCTGCCAACTGGAAACACATAAAAAGTCAGCGTTGCTGAGTGAGTTCTAGTTTTATAATAAACATACTTTCGTTCATTAAAACCGTTCTTACATACATGCGATCATACAACATACATACACGTAGATAATATTATTATTATTTTCATCATTCGTTCTTTAACTGTCATTCGTCAAGCATGCAAACATCTAAGGGTCACCTCTCTTCTTTGCCCCCATGGTTCCAACCCATGAGCCGACAAAGCATACTGTATCCGTCTGGTGCCCCTATGGCTCTCAATCCATAGACCAACACCTGGTGCCCCTATGGCTCTCAGTCCATAGACCGACACCTGGTTGCCCCTATGGCTCTCTGTCCATAGACCGACAACCGTGTTGCCCCTATGGCTCTCTGTCCATAGACCGACAACACCTCATCTGGGGTCACGTTAACCCCACGAGTGGTCGTCACCACTCTTACTGTAACAATCATCCCGTGACAGGTCACAGAGACACTACCCCGTTGTTCTTAAGGCAACTATGGCTCACTGTCCATAATCTACCTTAAGGCTCGTAATAGGCCTAGTTACTAGAACCGAGCACCATTTCCAAGACTTTTCATCCGTCAATTCAATCTCGTGCCCCTTAGACCATGCAAGACTTTCGTACATTCATTCATTCATTAATGCATGCATTCATTCATTCATCATGTTCTTCTTTCATTCATTCATTCATTAATGCATGCATTCATTCATCATGTTCCTCTTTCATTATCTTTCACTTTACGTTCTTATTACATTCTTTTCATTCGTGCATTCATTCACGTAAAGTCACGAAAAGATAAACATACATCGACACAAGGAACATAGATATTTACCTATCATCAGTCATTACCATTATATGAGGCCATATCTTACTTATCATACATAGATCCTTCATACACATCCCTCCTCATTCACATCAGCCCTATTTGGGCGATTGAACACCCTTCAGTTGCATGGCCTCCATGCGACTGAATCATGCGATTGGAACTATGCGAATGGGCATACAGTCGTGCGATTGGGCTTCCTATCGTGCGAATAAACACTATGCGAATGGAATTATGCGACTGAACCCTCAGTCGCATGGCCTGTCGTGCGACTGAGCCCCAGTCATCCGACTGAGCCTCAATCGTGCGACTGAACATCAGTCGTTCCCCAGTCGTGCAACTGGCACTCCAGTCGCCTAACCCTAACTGGGTAGCGACTGGAGTTCATCACGAACTGCAGACGCGACTTACGGGTCTCAAACCCTTCCAAACTCGTTTCCAGCCCAAATTACCTTCCTAGACCTCAGGGATTCATACTAGGACATCATACAATCTAATGCAAGTCCTAATCCGTACCTTAGAAGCATTTCTCAAGATTTCACCCCAATTGGGTCAAACATACACCTTTTTCAAAAACGGGTTTTTAATGTGTTCCAGCCCCAAAATCGTATGAAAACAAGTAAATGAGGGGTTCTAGAACTCACATTATCACGGAGAAGATGAAGAGCTTCTATTTGGCTAGCCACTTGACAATTATCGAGCCCGGATCACCACTTTCTCTCTTTCTTTCTCTTCTTTCTCGGTTCTCTCTCTCTCTGCTCTTTCTTCCCGACTGAGTGTGTAAATGTGGGGAAGAAGAGGGCTGCCCCTCTTTTATAGTTACAACTCAGTCGCCCCCACACCAGGCGACTGGGCCTCCTAGTCGCGCGATCACCATGCGACTGGACCTCCAGTCGTATGACTCCCATGCGGTTGAACCTTCAGTAGTGCGATTGAGCTCCAGTCATGCGGTTGAGCTTCAATCGTCTTTTAGTCGTTCGAGCATCATGCGAGTGGACCTCCAGTCGGATGAATTCCTTGCGACTAAGCCTCAGTCGCATGACATACCAGAAAGTCAAACTTCCGGGTGTTACAAGTCCACCCCCCTTATTTAGGTTTTGTCCCCGAAACCTGTTATTCTTCGAACAATCGTGGGTAATGTTGCCTCATTTCTTCTTCAGTTTCCCACGTCGACTCGGATCCTTTCCTGTGCTGCCACTGTACACGCATAAGAGGAACCGTTTTGTTTCTCAGCCTTTTCTCCTTTCGGTCTATGATTGCCACTGGTTGCTCCACATAATTGAGCCGTTCGTCCACCTCGATATCCTCCAGTGAAATGATCATATCCTCGTCCGCCAAACACTTCCTCAGATGAGATACGTGGAAGGTCGAGTGAATTCCACTTAACTCATTTGGTAGATCCAGCCTATAGGCCACCTCTCCTACTCGAGCAATAATTCAGAAAGGGCCTATATACCGCGGACTCAACTTTCCTCGCTTCCGGAACTGAATGATACCCTTCCAGGGTGAGACCTTCAACATAACCCGATCTCCCACCTGGAACTCAATCGGCCTGCGTCGTTTGTCAGCGTACGACTTCTGTCTGTCTTTGGCTGCCTTCATATAGGCTTTGATCCTTTCGAGCTTTTCAGTCGTAGCCTCGATCACTTTGACGCTCCCCAATTCCTTCTGACCAATATCACCCCAACAAACGGGTGTCCTGCAACTCCTTCCGTATAGCATCTCATAGGGTGGCATGCCAATACTGGCATGATAGCTGTTATTGTATGAGAATTCAGCTAATGGCAGGTGGTCATCCAAACCTCCCCCGAAGTCAATAACACATACCCGGAGCATGTCCTCTAAAGTCTGAATAGTCCTTTCTGACTGACCATTAGTTTGAGGATGATAAGCCGTCCTAATATGCAACCTCGTCCCCATAGCATCGTGGAATTTCTTCCAGAATTTGGATGTAAACCGGGTGTCGCAATCAGACACAATCGACACCGGTACACCATGACGAGTCACAATCTCTTTGATGAAAAGATCGGCCAACCTTTCGGATGAATATGTCTCACGCATCGGTAGGAAGTGAGCGCTCTTCGTCAGACGATCCACAATCACCCATATAGTATCATACCCTTTTGGAGTACGTGGCAGCTTTGTGATAAAATCCATGGTGATGTGCTCCCACTTCCATTCCGGTATATCCAAGGGTTGAATCTTTCCATACGGCTTCTGGTGTTCGGCCTTCACTTGCAGACAAGTAAGGCATTTACTCACATACTCCACCACATCACGTTTCATACCCGGCCACCAATAATCTTTCTTCATGTCTTGGTACATCTTGGTAGCACCGGGATGAATGGAGTATCCAGTCTTGTGGGCTTTATCCATAATCTTCATTCGCAGATCCCCAAGACGAGGAATCCACATGCGCCCAAACCGGGTTCTAACACCAATGTGTTTTCACCCAACTCCGCGACCAGAATCTCATTTGTTTAGAGTTAAGATGTTCGTCTTTCAAAGCCTCATCTTGAAACTCTTTGACCTGTTTCATCACGTCGGAGGTCATGATTAGCTGGTACGCCTTCACCCGAATCGGCTCGGGCCTCTCTTTTCGGCTAAGGGCATCCGCCACCACGTTGGCTTTGCCCGGATGGTAATGGATCTCACAATCATAATCCTTTATAAGCTCCAACCATCGCCGTTGCCTCATATTCAGATCTTTATGCTCGAAGAAGTACTTCAAGCTTTTGTGGTCGGTGAAGATGGTGCACTTCGTTCCGTAGAGATAGTGCCTCCAAATCTTCAATGCAAAGACCACGACTGCTAGCTCCAAGTCATGAGTAGGGTAATTAACCTCATGAACTTTCAACTGTCGGGATGCATAAGCTATAACCTTTCCCCTCTGCATCAACACGCATCGCAATCCCGAATAGGAAGCATCAGAATAAACCACCAGATCTTCGCTTCCTTCGGGTAATGACAGAACAGGAGCTTGGCTCAATCTCGCCTTCAGCTCTTCAAACGCCTTTTCCTGAGCTTGACCCCATACAAACTTCACATCTTTACGGGTCAACTTGGTCAGTGGAGAAGCGATTTTGGAAAAGTCTTGGATAAACCTTCGGTAGTAGCCTGCCAAACCCAAGAAACTTCGGATCTCAGATGGCGTCTTTGGAGACTTCCATTGCATCACCACTTCCACCTTTGCCGGATCAACCATAATCCCATCCGGATTTACCACGTGACCCAAGAATTGAACTTCATGCAACCAGAATGCGCACTTGGAGAATTTAGCATACAACTTCTCCCTTCTCAACGTCTCCAAAACCTCCCGAACGTGACCGGCATGCTCAGCCTCACTCTTTGAATAAATCAAGATATCATCGATGAACACAATCACTGACTTATCCAACATCGGCCGACACACCCTGTTCATCAAATCCATAAAAGCAGGTGGCGCGTTGGTCAAACCGAAAGACATGACAAGAAACTCGTAGTGACCGTAGCGCGTGCGAAAAGCTGTTTTAGGGACATCCTGCTCTTTCACTTTCAGTTGATGGTAGCCCGATCGAAGATCTATTCTTGAGAACCAACTGGCACCCTGAAGTTGATCAAACAAGTCATCGATCCTTGGCAAGGGGTATCTGTTCTTTACCGTCAGCTTGTTCAACTCACGGTAATCGATGCACATCCTCATACTACCGTCTTTCTTTTTCACGAACAGGACCGGAGCACCCCAAGGTGAGATATGCTCGGCCTAATAAACCCCTTATCCAACAACTCTTGCAACTGCTCCATCAACTCTTTCATTTCCGTCGGAGCCAATCGATACGGTGCTTTGGCAACAGGTTTAGCACCCGGTATCAGTCGATCTAGAACTCAATCTCTCGGTCAGGTGGCAATCCCGATAAGTCTTCGGGAAACACATCTGGAAAATCGCACACCACCGGAACATCGGATAGTTGTGGTGTTGCGTCTCTACATCCTTTACATAACATAAGAAGGCGCTACATCCACGCCTCATACATTTTCCCACCACCGCCATTGAGATCACCTTCGGAATCGTCGTAACCCGATCACCATAAACCGTCACTGAACTACCGTCGGGCGCTGTCAAATAAATCATCTTCTTGCGACACACAATGTTCGCCTCAAAGTCCGCCAACCAATCCATTCCAAGCACCAAATCAAAATCACCCAGAGTCATCACAAATGGTCTAACCGGAAATCTGTGGCCCTCTAATTCTACGTCACAACCCTCTATCACCTCGGAAATTCTGGTAGTTTTACCTATAGCAGTCTCTACATCAAACGGTACATCCACACGTCTACTACTAACAGGCAATTTGGCACAGAAAGCAGCAGAAATAAAACTCCTACTGGCACCCGAATCAAATAATACAGAGGCCAAAGTTTGTTTCACCAGAAACGTACCAGACACTACATCAGGGTCCGTCCTAGCCTCTTCCTGCGTCATCGTGAATGCCCTGGCGCTTGCCTTCAACCCTTCTTTCCCCGTCTTCTTCACGTCGGAACTTTCAGACCTCGGCTTCTTGCAATCTCTATTCATATGGCCACTTTCCCCATAATTGAAGCACTTCAGGCTCTTACACTCTCTAGCCATATGACCGGACTTTCCACAATTAAAACAAACATTCAGCCCCAGTCTGCACTCCCCACCATGCTCCTTTCCACATTTCCCGCACCTTTTCGGTCCCGCACCTGGTGTGGCCACTTGACGATCGTCCACCTGGGCCTTCTTATTACTCGTCGAAGCATCACCTCGACCAAACCTCTTCCCGTTCCAATTCCTGTCACCACCCTTCCGATTACCATCAGCCACCACCACCACTGCCCGTTCATCATACAGTCTCCCCGCCAAGTCCACCACCGACCTAAAGGTGGTTGGTCGGGCGGCGATCATATGCCTGCGAATATCCGCCGGCAAGCCCTGAACGTACCTCTTGATCTTTCACGATAGGGGAGTCACCTGATCTGGCACCAGACGTGCAATTTCGTTGAATTTCGTGGTGTATTGTTGGTGGGTCATCGTCCCCGCCTCCAACTGCAGAAACTCTCTCAACTTTATCCATCTCTCGATGAGGACAGAACTCCTCGATCACCAACCTCTTTAACTCGGACCACTTCATCCTTCCAATGGCCCTGCTACCCTCGGCTTGGACTATGTTGTCCCACTAACATAGAGCCGAATCTGTGAAGGAGTGGGTAGCGAATTTCACCTTCTGGTCCTCCCTGCACTCACTGATATCGAGGACACCCTCCATTTCTCTCACCCATCGGTGAGCAGCAGCAGCTGTACCATTACCGTCAAAAGTAGGGGGCTTGCATCTCATGAACGCCCCATAGTTACAGCCTGGTGCGGTTTCATGCACAGGCTCCTCCTCCTCTTCCTCTTCTTCATCAGAAATAACCGTTTCCGGTCCTGATTGCTCCTGCCTTTTGAGGACCTGTTCCTCTCTTTTCTCTCACCATCCCTGACTGCCTTAATCACTTCAGTCACCACAGACGGTAAGATCGTCTGCATGACCTGATGCACCTCTTCGACTACTGCCTCTTTTACCGAGGCTCTCAGATTGGCGCTCTCGTCGACTCCCTCTTGATGAGGGGTCTCGTTTTCCTCATGAACTACCATCTCTACCCTAGGTCTTCCTCTTGTGACCCGCGGTTAGCACCACGTCCCCACCACTGCCTCCACCCCGGGAAGCTTTGGAAGATCTACCCCCAGCCATTCTCTACTACACTGAAAGATTCAAACACCAACACGGTCATTCAAGGAATTAGCTCAATTTATGTCAAGTATAGCAAGTTCCTAATTACAATGGCCAGTGTGATTAGCCACTTACTGTACTTTCGTACCCCGAGCATTACCTGTCCTGACTAAATTAGCATCTAACTCTAACAGTAACACATACTTCACATAACATACGCATGTAATACTGGTTAACTTTAGGAAAATACCTGATGGCACGCAACTACTCAGATGGCATTCCTTCTCTTTCTGTCCCATTTTCAGTTTAAGTTTAGGTTTATTTCGACAATTTACCCATTTCACTTAAACTTTGGCTCTGATACCAACTTGTAAGGCCCCGTTCCCGGGCACCTCACAGTTGGTCATTCATCGTACTTCAACATATAATTTACATATACTAAGTAAAATAACGCAGCGGAATTTAAAAGTAGTACATTCTCATTTCATCATAAAAGCTTTTACAATATATTACATCGTTGACTTGAATACAAAATACAAGCTTTCTTTACATTGCCTAACTTCACTATGATTGCTGCGGAAGCCTATGAAACCGGAGATTTCTTAAGTAATCCCGTTTATTTGAATCCTCAACAATCATAGGGTCATAAACAGTGACCTCTAGTATAAAAACATTAAAATTTTTCATCATAAAGAAGATTCCTTAAGTAATCTCGTTTATCGAGATTACTCAGGGAATCTTGCACTTGCATGCCACATATTGTATGGCAGCATTATCAAAAGGAGAATGCCATCACAAAAGAGCTGAGTAGCCGCCTCGTGCCATCCCCAGCAACACTACCTGCCAACTGGAAACACATAAAAAGTCAGCGTTGCTGAGTGAGTTCTAGTTTTATAATAAACATACTTTCGTTCATTAAAACCGTTCTTACATACATGTGATCATACAACATACGTACACGTAGATAATATATTATTATTTTCATCATTCGTTCTTTAACTGTCATTCATCAAGCATGCAAACATCTAAGGGTCACCTCTCTTCTTTGCCCCCATGGTTACAACCCATGAGCCGACAAAGCATACTGTATCCGTCTGGTGCCCCTATGGCTCTCAGTCCATAGACCGACACCTGGTGCCCTTATAGCTCTCAGTGCATAGACCACACCTGGTTGCCCCTATGGCTCTCTGTCCATAGACCTACAACCGTGTTGCCCCTATGGCTCTCTGTCCATAGACCGACAACACCTCATCTGGGGTCACGTTAACCCCACGAGTGGTCGTCACCACTCTTACTGTAACAATCATCCCGTGACAGGTCACAGAGACACTGCCCCGTTGTTCTTAAGGCAACTATGGCTCACTGTCCATAATCTACCTTAAGGCTTGTAATAGGCCTAGTTACTAGAACCGAGCACCATTTCCAAGCCTTTTCATCCGTCAGTTCAATCTCGTGCCCCTTAGACCACGCAAGACTTTCGTACATTCATTCATTCATTAATGCATGCATTCATTCATTCATCATGTTCTTCTTTCATTCATTCATTCATTAATGCATGCATTCATTCATCATGTTCCTCTTTCATTATCTTTCACTTTACGTTCTTATTACATTCTTTTCATTCGTTCATTCATTCATGTAAAGTCACGAAAAGATAAACATACATCGACATAAGGAACATAGATATTTACCTATCATCAGTCATTACCATTATATGAGGCCATATCTTACTTATCATACATAGATCCTTCATACACATACCTCCTCATTCACATCAGCCCTTTTTGGGCGATTGAACACCCTTCAGTCCCATGCGACTAAATCATGCGATTGGAACTATGAGAATGGGCATACAGTCATGCGATTGGGCTTCCTATCGTGCGAATAAACACTATGCGAATGGACTTATGCGACTGAACCCTCAGTCGCATGGCCTGTCATGCGACTGAGCCCCAGTCGTCCGACTGAGCCTCAATCGTGTGACTGAACATCAGTCGTTCCCCAATCGTGCGACTAGCACTCAAGTCGCCTAACCCTAACTGGGCAGCGACTGGAGTTCATCACGAACTGCAGACGCGACTTACGGGTCTCAAACCCTTCCAAACTTGTTTCCAGCCCAAATTAGCCTTCCTAGACCTCAGGGATTCATACTAGGACATCATACAAGCTAATGCAAGTCCTAATCCGTACCTTAGATGCATTTCTCAAGATTTCACCCCAATTGGGTCAAACATACACCATTTTCAAAAACGGGCTTTAATGTGTTCCAGCCCCAAAATCGTATGAAAACAAGTAAATGAGGGGTTCTAAAACTCACATTATCATGGAGAAGATGAAGAGCTTCGATTTGGCTAGCCACTTGACAATTATCGAGCCCGGATCACCACTTTCTCTCTTTCTTTCTCTTCTTTCTCGGTTCTCTCTCTCTGCTCTTTCTTCCCGACTGAGTGTGTAAATGTGGGGAAGAAGAGGGTTGTCCCTCTTTTATAGTTACAGCTCAGTCGCCCCACACCAGGCGACTGGGCCTCCCAGTCGCGCGATCACCATGCGACTGGACCTCCAGTCGTATGACTCCCATGCGGTTGAACCTTCAGTCGTGCGATGGAGCTCCAGTCGTGCGGTTGAGCTTCAATAGTCCTTCAGTCGTTCGAGCATCATGCGAGTGGACCTCTAGTCGCATGAATTCCATGCGACTAAGCCTCAGTCGCATGACATACCAGAAAGTCAAACTTCCGGGTGTTACAGTTAGAAAGGTTTTCTGTGTTCCAAAGTGGTAATGTGAGGTTCAAGTCGTCGTTGCTTCAACTCCAGGAGTGAAGAAACAAGAGTAGATGTTGGAAGTAATCGAGCGGGACTCTCCGCCCCTCTGTAAGTTGAGGATGATACAAGTGACATGGATTGTACGGATAATGTTATGATCGTTCAGTAATGTAATGTTAGTATGCCGGGAGAATGTTCGTACAACAGTTGCAATCATGTAAGAGTATCTATGCAATACTAGTGTTGTGTCTAAGGCTATAGTCTAGATGCAAATGCAATCCTAGTTCTCTGTGACCAGTGGCTCTGATACCAATCTGTCACACACCTTAATTTCCACAAACGGGTATTACCGTTAGGCGTGTTGCAATCAAGGATCTCAGACACGGTCATATCAAACAACACTATATGAATATAAAATAAACGTTTGACTTAAATCAGAGAAACACAAATGAAATGAACATCAGTGCGGAAATATAATATGAAATGTAACCAATACTAAAAGTCTCAAATACTATGTCAAAACAATGTTCGATGCAAAATAAATGAATTTGATGAATGCATGTCCTGAGTGCGTTCCTGAATCATGCAACATGAGCTTAAGTGTTCCTGTGACCTGAGAAAACATGCTAAAGTGTGTCAACATAAAGTTGGTGAGTTCACAGGTTTAATCACATATAAATGTTTGTAACTGTTCGAATGGTAAAGTAATTAAAGCATATCGATAGGTAGCTAGCCTATAAACAAGTTACTTAGCGTTTCGAACCGAAGCTGACTGTTTGTATGTTTGTATGTTTGTTGCCTTCCCATCACGTCTCACCAGACAGTGACAATGTTAGTTCAATAATGCACCCGTTTGACCTCCAATCAAGCTAGCGCGACTAGCCCAGGCGGAGTTTTGTCAAACCCAGTAGTACTACTCAGAATTACCTCGCTACACATTACTAACTGTTCGAGAATGTAAAGACTTTCAAGTATGTTTGCACTAACGTAACAGGCGATATCAACAATACTAAAAATCATTTATAAAATATGTGTGCATGTTTTCTCCCCCAAAAAGGAAAGAAAGTAAAATAGGGGCCATGAAGACTCACCTTAATAGCACAGTAGCGAATACACGAAAGCACAGTGATTAGAGTTCCGGTTAACATGTGTTTCATTCAGGATATATAATTAATATTAATTATTCATTACAATATAAGAGTTGTACGGTTTCACGTTTCACGAATCAGGTACGTGTCGGTCATCACGTATGCTAAGTAATGTATTAAGATATCCTTTATATATTTCGGTTGTACTTTATTTATAATGAACCAATATATATTTTACCAGTCACGCACGTATTTATAACAAGTATGTATATATATATATATGTATGTATATATATACACACATCATACATGACATATAACACATTTATATAAGATACATACTTTATATCGCTCATTCAATAGACCACACACGAGACGAACCCACATTTTGTGTTACACACATCATACTCAAATAATATATCTAGTATACGTCACCCATACATCATAATATATATTATATACAAACACATTACATAAAGATTATTATTCACCCCAATAATATATATTATACACGTTAAGTTACATACATGCACAAACTTATACATGAGCATCATTATGAAGAGAACACACAAATTAAACCCTACACTCTCGGTAGCAAGGAAACTCATACACACAATACTATACACAATCACGGTTATATTCACAAAACACACATGCATAATATAATGCATAACCCCAAGTACTGGAGCAAAGCATTCCTACATTTAATAATATATGTATGCATATAAGGCATTACAACCATCCATGAATACATGATATTATAGCACTAACAAACACACCTCTACACATGGCATCCTCCCTTCAAACAACTCATGTGCAATTGTTACTCATGTTAATTCCAAACAAAAGCATACCTATGTTAATTCATACATGCTGCAGAAAGAAGACACACATAAGAACACACTCACGCTTGATTACTTGTGCATACATACATACCATTCAACACTCACGCACACACATACAGTTCATACATTTACATATACATGTATTCCTTCATCCTACGAACACACCATTGCACAAACTATGCCACATTGCTACATAAATCACAACCCGTACAAGAATCCGAGAACTCCATACACGATAGTATATCGAAACCGAACCGTAAAAAAAACGAGTATAACCAACGATGAGGACATACCGTAGTTGATTTGGATGATCGTCGACATGCTTGTCCGAACGGAAAACTATAGGCTGCTCCACATGAACAAGAGAACGACGGCTGCGATCGTTGTTAACGCTATCGTGTGTGAGAGGAGCAAGAGGGAACGTGGTGTTTTCGGGAGTCTCACGGATGATGAGGGCTACCGAAGGTTGTAGTTGCGGTTGAAAGGGTCGACAGAGTTACAAAGCCGATTGATTCACCGTGACACGCGAAAAGAATCGCCAAAGATGGTCGCTTGATCGATGGTAATGGTGGCATTTGGATGGGCGACGACAGAGAACTTTCAAGGGTGGGTTTTAGGGTTGCTTGGAGAAGATGTTCATCTATATACGGATTCAGTTATATTAGGCAATAATAATTTTATAAATTGACATTTGAGGCCCCTTATTTATATATAAGTTTACTATTAGTTAACTTATTAGTTTTAGTTAGTTCATGTTAAGTTAGGGTTAAGTAATAATAAAAGGTGATAAATAATAATAATAATAATAATAATAATATAATAATGATGATGATAATAATAATAATAATAATAATAAATAATAATAATAATAATATAATAAAATCACTTGCATTCATTATAACTAGACTTAATAATATTAAGTGACGAACAAACATTTAGACAACAAATTGTTAGCCTGAAAATACGGGGTGTCACAAAGAAAGGTTAAAAAACCCTAAATTACAGGATAAAAAAAAGTAATAGAACATCAATTTTCTTTACAAATCTGTAATGACCATCTAAATGCTTTTTGGGATAGAAAGAAACATATAGTCTTTCTCCCATATGAAAATGACTTTAATGAAAGTCAAATACCTACAAAAGCAAGACCATGTCAAATGAATTCTTAATATCTAGAATTATGTAAAAATGAGATAAAAGCCTTAACAGAGAAAGGTTTTGCAACACCCGTATTCTTTTTTAAAGAAATAAAAGTATATAAGAGAAAGAAAAGAGAGAAAAGAAAGTCAACTAAAAGTAGAAGGGGCAAAAGTGTCAAAAGTACAAAATTTATAATTATTCTGTACAAAAGGTGGTATGGCCGCCCATAACCTCCAATCCCAGCTGCTTCTCGACAAAAGAAAAGAAAGAAGAGTAGAAGAGAAGAGATTTTGGATTCTAGAGAGAGAAAACAACTGATATCGAAATTGGTAAGCAATTTATGAGTTTTTGGGTTTGGTTTTATAGATTTTGGCCAAGTAGCTGAATTGTATGTGTTCTTATGTGTATATGTGTTCGGATTGTGTGTTTAGACACATATACGTGTTCGGATTCTTTGAAAAGTCCAAGATTTAGAGTATAAAGCTTAAAAGCAGCTAAGGTGAGTTTCTAGATCCCCTTTTACATGTTTTATACGATTTTGTGGCTGGAAATACATGTATGTATGTTTTTATGAGATTGGGTATATTACCCGTATGTTTATGTGCATGCGTATGTGGTTGGGGTATGTTTTGGGCTAATGTATTGTTATGATTATGTTAAGTTCATGCTTAGAATGGTATGTAAATGCTAGAACTAAGTGATGTAATGTTTGGGACTGAAAACAACTTAAAAATATACGAACAGGCTGCTAATACGCCTATACAAGGCTCATAAGCCTGAACAGTCCTCAAACTCCCAGGATCTTGACAGAAACTTAAGTGTTGGGGCTTATGCTCCCCAACAGTGCTCATGTGCCAGAAATTTAGAACTTAAAAAACTAAGTATAGGGTAATGAGTCTGAACAATACTATTACACCTAAATTTTATGCCTTAGAAAAATTACAAGGTAATATGCCTAAATAGTGCTCTTACGCCCGAAATTATGACTTAGAAACTAAGTATAGGGTAATATGCTTGAATACTACTCATACGCCTGAATTCTGACTTAGAAAAACTAAGTGTAGGGTAATGAGCCTAAACAATGCTCTGGTGCCTGAAATAATGACTTAGAAAACTAAGTGTATGGTAATGAGCCTAAGTAGTGTTCTTGCGCCTGGAATTATTTCCCGTGTAAAGTAATATGTCCCAATAGTGCTCATGCGCCCAGACAGGGCTCATACGTCCAAATAGTCCTCATGCGCCCAACACTTAGAATTAAATACAGAATTTTCGTGGAAGTTTGTGCAGCTAGGGGTTTGGACTAATATTGACTATGGGTCATTAAATGCATATGATTATGTTTGATTGACATTATGGCCTTCATTATTGATAATGTTATGAATAGAGTTATTATTATTAATATTATTAATATTAATACTGTATGACTCTACGTGTATGATCATGATCAGACAGAAATTTATTATCATTAATAAAACGAAAGATTAATGATAAAGAAAAGTGGAACGGAAACGAAAGAACGAATGGCTTGCAAGCAAATGTATTGAGGTGCACACCCCTGGCAGGTGTTAGCTCAACTGTGATGCGGGTTAGCTACCCAGAAGGATGCACACAGGGTCAATCTTTGAGATTGACAATGAGGTGAGCAACTTTGTGTTGCAACAGACTCGGTTAGCAGGCGATCGTGAGATTGCCACTGAGGTGAGCAGCCATGTACTGCAACAGACTTGGCTAACATACGATCGTGAGAGATCGATATGGAGGTGAGCGGCCTTGTTGTCGCAACAGACTCGTAAGAATGAATGTAAAGACCGAAAGAGTAATGGAAAGAGTATGAATTGAACGAATGATAAGGATAATAATAATTATTATCTGTATGTATGTAGGATGTATGCTCACGAACGAAATATCATAATAAGGTACAAAATGGGATCCTCGTCATTCGACCTCAGTAATCGTGGTTGTGTGCCATGATGAGGGTAAAGCCTGACGGGATCTAGATGATAAATGAATGATAATGAGTTATGATGAATGAACGGAAGCTAACGAACGCAATGAAAGATAATAATGATATTATCTACATATACATATAATGTGTGGGCATGTACAAAAGTATAGTATGATTTGAAAAAGTAAAGTATTTTAATTATAAAACTAGAACTCACTCAGCAACGCTGACTTTTATGTATTTTCCAGTTGGCAGGTAAGCGGTGCTGAGGATGGCACACTGGGATGGCTACTTGGCGGGGCAAGACTGACATCCATTCATGTTTTGATGATACTGTTGTTTTGTAATTCATTCAACTAATCTTTTGTGACTTAACTACAATGTATTGCCTAACAACGGTGTTTATAAGGAAATGAATGGTTTTGCTAAATAAATTCCGCTGCTTAAATTTATAATGTGTAATGATTTATGTAATTACTGCTGTGAATGACCAACTGTGAGGTCTCCAGGATCGGGGCCTTACAAGTTGGTATCAGAGCCAAAGTTTAAGTGAAACAGGTAAATTTTCAAAATAAACCTAAACTTAAACTGAAAATGGGACAGAAGGATGGATGTCAGCCCGAGTAGCTACGTGCCATCAGGTATTTCTTTTCTTAAAGTTAACTAAAATTATGTGCGTGTGCTATTTGGCTTATATGTTCTTAGTAGATTTAGATACTGATGTTGTCAGGATAGGAAATTTTTAGGGTATGAAGAGTAAAGTAAGTGGTTAATCACAACTGGCCACCATAATTAGGGACTTACTATACTTGACATAAACTGAGCTATTACCTTGAATGACTGTGTTAGTGTTTGAATCTTATAGTGCTTAGGAAATGGCTGGGAAGAAATCTCCAAGGCTTCTAGAGGTAGAGGTCGATCGTGTGTGACTAGAAGCAGTGCTAAAGCTCCTGAGACGACCCATGAAAACCCTGAGGTTCATGACTGGACTGAAGGAAACGAAAATGCCAGCCTGAACGCCTCAGCTCGGGAGGCGATTGCTGACGAGGTACACCAGGTCATGCAGACAGCCTGAACGCCTGAGATAGTAGTTTCTGACGAGGAAGAGGAGGAAGCAGTAGGGGTAACGACCAAGGGATGTAGCTATGGGGCATTCCAGAGGTGCAAGCCCCTGACTTTTGATGGCATGGCAATGCTGCTGCTGCTCACCGTTGGGTGAGGGAGATGGAGGCAGTGTTGGAGATCAGTGAGTGTCGCGAAGATCAAAAGGTGAAGTTCATGACTCACTCTTTTGTCGACTCGGCCTTGTGTTGGTGGGACAATATTGTCCAAGCTGAGGGTTCCAGGGCCATCGGGAAAATGCAATAGAACGAGTTGAAGAAGCTGGTAATTGAGGAATTCTGTCCTCACATGTAACTAGATAGGATCGAGAGGGAGTTCCTACAACTCGAGGCGGGAACCCTGACCCACCAGCAGTACACTACCAAATTCAATGAGATGGCGAGGCTGGTGCCGGATCAAGTGACGCCGGTGTCTCGACAGATTAACCGGTACATTTAGGGACTGCCAGCTGACATTCGTAGGCACTTGATTGCTGCGCGTCCAAGTACTTTTAGGTGGCAGTGGATTTGGCTGGGAGACTTTATGATGAGAGGGGGGTAATAGATGTGGAAGTAAAGAAGGCTGGTGGTGGTGACCGGAACTGGAATGGAAAACGGTTCGGGCATGGTGGTTTTACCCCGAACAACAAGAAGATGAGAATGGATGACCGTAGGGTGGGGTCATCAAGCTCAGGACCTAAGAGATGTGGTAAGTGCAGGAAGGAGCATACGGGAGAGTGCAGGCTGGGGCTTAACGTGTGCTTCAAATGTGGAAAGCCGGGCCACATCTCCAGGGACTGTAGACTGTTGAGGTGTTACAACTGCGGCGGAGAGGGCCATATGAGTAGGGATTGCCAGAAGCAGAGGGCGGAGAGTTCCGGGGCAAAGAAGACGGCCGGGACTGAGGGGTAGAAGGAAAGTGCCAGAGCATTCACCATGACCAGAGAGGAGGCTAGGACGGACCCGATGTTGTGTCAGGTACGTTTCTAGTAGACCAAACTCTTGCTTCTGTGTTATTTGATTTTGGTGCTAGTAGGAGTTTTATTTCTACCAATTTCTATGCTAAACTGCCTCTTAGTAGTAAACGCATTGATGAGCCCTTTAACGTAGAGACTACTATTGGTAAGCCTACTAGGGTTACGAACGTGATAGAGGACTGTGCTATAGAGTTAGAATGTCATAGGTTTACTGCCAAGTTACATGTGATGCCCCTAGGTGGATTTGATGTAGTACTAGGGATGGATTAGTTAGCAACCTATGAAGCGAATATCGTGTGCCGTAAGAAGATGATTGGACTGACGGCGTTTGACGGAAGTCCGGTGACAATATATGGCGATCGGGTTACGACGATTCCAAAAGTAATTTCGATGGCGGTGGCGGTAAGGTGCATGAGACGTGGATGTAGTGCGTATCTAGCCTACGTGAAGGATGTGAACATGTCAACACCACAATTATCCGGTGTGCTAGTTGTGTGTGACTTTCCCGATGTGTTTCCAGAGGACCTATCAGGTGTGCCACCGGATCGCGAAATCGAATTTCAAATTGACTTGATACCCGGTGCTGAAACTGTCGCTAAGGCACCGTATCGGTTAGCTCCAACTGAGATGAAGGAGTTAATGGAGCAACTACAAGAATTGCTTGATAAGGGTTTCATCAGACCGAGTATCTCTCCTTGGGGTGCTCCGGTCTTATTTTTGAAGAAGAAGGACGGTAGCATGAGATGTGCATCGACTACCGTGAGTTGAACAAGTTGACTGTAAAGAATCGGTATCCGTTACCGAGGATTGACGACTTGTTCGATCAGCTCCAGGGTGCCAGTTGCTTCTCAAGGATAGATCTTTGATGTGGCTACCATCGATTGAAAGTAAAGGAGCAGGACATTCCTAAAACAGCTTTTCGTACGCGTTATGGGCATTATGAGATTCTCGTTATGCCCTTTGGATTAACCAACGCGCTAGCTGCTTTTATGGATTTGATGAATCGAGTGTGTCGGCTTATGTTAGATAAATCAGTGATTGTGTTCATCGACGATATCGTGATTTATTCAAGGAGCGAAGAAGAGCATGCCGGTCACATTCGGGAGGTGTTGGAGACTTTGAGATGGGAGAAACTGTATGCTAAGTTCTCCAAGTGTGCTTTCTGGCTACGCGAGGTGCAATTTCTGGGTCACGTGGTAAATGCGGAGGGAATCATGGTGGACCCAGCAAAGGTTGAGGTTGTGATGCAATGGAAGTTACCAAAGAAACCATCCGAAATTCGTAGCTTCTTGGGATTGGCGGGCTACTACAGGAGACTTATTCAAGACTTCTCCAAGATAGCCTCACCTTTGACCAAGTTGACTCGCAAGGACGTAAAGTTCGTGTGGGGTCGAGAACAGGAGGATGCCTTTGAAGAGTTGAAGACGAAACTAACACAAGCTCCTGTCTTGACATTGCCCGAGGGAAATGACAACTTAGTGGTCTATTCGGATGCATCCTATTCTGGGTTAGGTTGCGTGTTGATGCAACGTGGAAGGGTAATAGCTTATGCATCTCGACAGCTGAAGACCCACGAAGTCAACTATCCCACGCACGATCTAGAACTAGCCGCAGTGGTTTTCGGATTGAAGATTTGGCGGCACTATCTATACGGGACGAAGTGCACCATCTTCACAGACCACAAAGCTTGAAGTACTTCTTCGAGCAGAAAGATCTAAACATGAGACAGAGGCTATGGTTGGAGCTCATCAAGGATTAAGATTGCGAAATTCATTACCATCCGGGCAAAGCCAACGTGGTGGCAGATGCCCTTAGCCGAAAAGAAAGGCCCGAGCCGATCCGGGTGAAGGCTTATCAGCTGATTATGACCTCTGATGTGATGACACAGGTTAAGGGGTTCCAAGACGAGGCTTTGAAAGAAGATCGTCTTAACTCCGAAAGGATGCGAGGTCTAGTTACGGGATTAGGTGAGAACACTCTTGGTGTTAAGACCCGATTCGGGCGAATGTGGATTCCTCGATATGGGGATCTACGTGGTAAGATTATGGACGAAGCCCATAAGACTCGATACTCCATTCATCCCGGTGCTACCAAGATGTATCACGATATGAAGAAAGATTATTGGTGGCCGGGTATGCAACGCGATGTAGTGGGGTACGTGAGTAAGTGCCTTACTTGTCTCCAAGTGAAGGCGGAACACCAGAAACCGTACAGGAAAATCCAACCATTGGATATACCCGAATGGAAGTGGGAGCATATCACCATGGACTTCATTACTAAGTTGCCTCGCACGTCGAGGGGATACGATACTATTTGGGTGATTGTCGACCGACTAACAAAGAGTGCCCACTTCCTACCAATCCGCGAGACGTATTCATCCGAAAGATTGGCCGATCTGTTCATCAAGGAAATCGTAGCTCATCATGGCATGCTGGTGTCTATCGTGTCGGATCGTGACACCCGGTTCACGTCGAAGTTTTGGAGAAGATTCCATGATGCAATGGGGACAAGGCTACACATTAGTACAGCCTATCATCCTCAGACGGACGGTCAGTCTGAGTGGACGATACAGACGCTCGAGGATATGCTTCGAGCGTGCGTGATCGATTTTGGAGGAAATTGGGTCGACCACCTGCCGTTAGCAGAATTCTCGTATAACAACAGTTATCATGCCCGTATTGGCATGCCGCCCTACGAGATGCTATACGGTAGGAGATGTAGGACGCCTGTGTGTTGGGGAGACATTGGGCAGAAAGAGTTAGGAGGTGTTGAGGTGATCGAAGCTACGACTGAGAAGTTGGAAAAGATCAAAGCCTTCATGAAGGCGCGCGAAAGATAGACAAAAGTCGTATGCTGACAAGAGGCGAAGACCGATAGAATTCAAGGTTGGCAACCGAGTCATGTTGAAGGTCTCACCTTGGAAAGGGATTATTCGATTCAGGAAACGAGGTAAGTTAAGCCCGAGATACATAGGACCTTTCGAATCATCGCACGAGTAGGAGAGGTAGCCTATCGACTTGAACTGCCAGATGAGTTAAGTGGAATTCATCCCATGTTCCATGTATCTCATCTGAGAAAGTGCTTAGCTGATGAAGATATGATTGTTCCACTGGAGGATATTAAAGTAGACGAACGGCCCAATTACGTGGAGCAACCAGCGACAATCATTGATCGTAAAGAAAAGAAGTTAAGGAATAAAGTGGTTCCTCTTGTGCGTGTACAGTGGAAGCACAGGAAGGGATCCGAATCCACATGGGAGACTGAGGAAGAGATGAGGCAGCATTATCCTCATCTGTTTGAGGAATAACAGTTTCGGGGACGAAACCTATATTAGGAGGGTGGACTTGTAACACCCGTATTCTTTTTTTAAAGAAATAAAAGTATATAAGAGAAAGAAAAAGAGAGAAAAGAAAGTCAACTAAAAGTGGAAGGGGCAAAAGTGTCAAAAGTACAAAATTTATAATTATTTTGTACAAAAGGTGGTATGGCCGCCCATAACCTCCAATCCCAGCTGCTTCTCGACAAAAGAAAAGAAAGAAGATAGAAGAGAAGAGATTTTGGATTCTAGAGAGAGAAAACAACTGAAATCGAAATTGGTAAGCAATCTATGAGTTTTTGGGTTCGGTTTTATAGATTTTTGGCCAAGTAGCTGAATTGTATGTGTTCTTATGTGTATATGTGTTCGGATTGTGTGTTTAGACACATATAGGTGTTCGGATTCTTTGAAAAGTCCAAGATTTAGAGTATAAAGATTAAAAGCAGCTAAGGTGAGTTTCTAGATCCCCTTTTACATGTTTTATACGATTTTAGGGCTGGAAATACATGTATGTATGTTTTTATGAGATTGGGTATGTTACCCGTATGTTTTGTGCATGCGTATGTGGGTGGGGTTTGTTTTGGGCTAATGTATTGTTACGATTATGTTAAGTTCATGCTTAGAATGGTATGTGAATGCTAGGACTAAGTGATGTAATGTTTGGGACTGAAAACAACTTAAAAATATACGAACAGGCTGCTAATACGCCTATACAAGGCTCATGAGCCTGAACAGTCCTCAAACTCCCAGGATCTTGACAGAAACTTAAGTGTTGGGGCTTATGCTCCCCAACAATGCTCATGTGCCTGAAATTTAGAACTTAGAAAACTAAGTACAGGGTAATGAGTCTGAACAATACTATTACGCCTAAATTTTATGCCTTAGAAAAATTACAAGGTAATATGCCTAAATAGTGCTCTTACGCCCGAAATTATGACTTAGAAACTAAGTATAGGGTAATGTGCCTGAATAGTACTCATACGCCTGACTTCTGACTTAGAAAAACTAAGTGTAGGGTAATGAGCCTAAACAGTGCTCTGGTGCCTGAAAAAATGACTTAGAAAACTAAGTGTAGGGTAATGAGCCTAAATAGTGTTCTTGCGCCTGGAATTATTTCCCGTGTAAAGTATATGTCCCAACAGTGCTCATGCGCCCAGACAGGGCTCATGCGCCCAAATAGTCCTCATGCGCCCAACACTTAGAATTAAATGTAGAATTTTCGTGGAAGTTTGTGCAGCTAGGGTTTTGGACTAATATTGACTATGGGTCATTAAATGCATATGATTATGTTTGATTGACATTATGACCTTCATTATTGATAATGTTATGATTAGAGTTATTATTATTAATATTATTAATATTAATACTGTATGACTCTACGTGTATGATCATGATCAAGACAGAAATTTATTATCATTAATAAAACGAAAGATTAATGATAAAGAAAAGTGGAACGGAAACGAAGAACGAATGGCTTGCAAGCAAATGTATGGAGGTGCACACCCCTGGCAGGTGTTAGCTAAACTGTGATACGGGTTAGCTACCCCGAAGGATGCACACAGGGTCAATCTTTGAGATTGATAATGAGGTGAGCAACTTTGTGTTGCAACAGACTCGGTTAGCAGGCGATCGTGAGATTGCCACTGAGGTGAGCAGCCATGTACTGCAACAGACTTGGCTAACATACGATCGTGAGAGATCGATATGGAGGTGAGCGGCCTTGTTGTCACAACAGACTCGTAAGAATGAATGTAAAGACCAAAAGAGTAATGGAATGAGTATGAATTGAACGAATGATGAGGATAATAATAATAATTATTATCTGTATGTATGTAGGATGTATGCTCACGAACGAAATATCATAATAAGGTACAAAATGGGATCCTCGTCATTCGACCTTAGTAATCGTGGCTGTGTGCCATGAAGAGGGTAAAGCCTGACAGGATCTAGATGATAAATGAATGATAATGAGTTATGATGAATGAACAAAAGCTAACGAACGCAATGAAAGATAATAATGATATTATCTACATATACATATAATGTGTGGGCATGTACAAAAGTATAGTATGATTTGAAAAAGTAAAGTATTTTAATTATAAAACTAGAACTCACTCGCAACGCTGACTTTTATGTATTTTCCGGTTGGCAGGTAAGCGATGCTGAGGATGGCACACTGGGATGGCTACTCGGCGAGGCAAGACTGACATCCATTCATGTTTTGACGATACTGTTGTTTTGTAATTCATTCAACTAATCTTTTTTGACTTATGAACTACAATGTATTGCTTAACAGCAGTGTTTATAAGGAAATGAATGGTTTTGCTAAATAAATTCCGCTGCTTAAATTTATAATGTGTAATGTTTTATGTAATTACTGCTGTGAATGTCCAACTGTGAGGTCTCCGAGATCGGGGCCTTACAGGTTTAATAAGATCTTCGAAGTCTCCGTGGTCATGTACCGCTTTTTATTTTAATAAACATTCGAAACAAGAAAGAGGAGCACCCAGGTTAGTAATAAACTACAAACCTTTAAACAAAGTTTTAAAATGGATTAGGTATCCTATACCTAACAAAAAGGATTTATTAGATCGACTAATTGATGCTATAATATTTTCAAAATTTGATCTGAAATCTGGATATTAGCAAATCCAAATAGATGAAAAAGACAGATATAAAACTGCCTTTACAGTACCTTTTGGTCATTATGAATGGAATGTTATGCCATTTGGATTGAAAAATGCTCCAAGTGAATTTAAAAAATAATGAATGATATTTTCATTCATTTCAGTAATTTTATAATTGTTTACATAGATGATATCTTAGTATTTTCAAAAGATATTGAGACTCATTTTAAACATTTCGAAATTTTGAAAAGCATAATCATAAAAATGGTTAGTAATACTAGACAAAAAATGTTGCTTTTTCAAACTAAGATAAGATTTTTAGGTCACAATATTGAAAAAGGAAATATTATTCCAATAAATAGAAGTATTGAATTTGCTTCTAATTTCCTGATCAATAACAGATAAAACTCAGTTACAAAGATTCTTAGGAAGTTTAAATTACATTTCACCGTATTATAAAGACTTAGCCCAAGATACAGCTGTTTTATATGACAGATTAAAAAAGAACCCTCTGCCATCGTCTGACATTCAAACTAAGGCAGTATATTAAACAAAATGTTAAAATCTTCCTTGCTTAATGATAGAAAACCGGAATGGGTAAAGATTATAGAAACAGATGCTAGTAATATTGGCTATGGAGGAATTCTGAAGCAGATTTCTCCAATAGATAAACAAGAATTTCTTGTAAGATTCCACTCAGGGAAGTGGAACAATAGTCAAAAAAATTATGCTACGATTGCAAAAGAAATTTTAGCAATAGTTAAATGTGTTCTAAAATTTCAAGATGATTTATATAATCAAAAGTTTTTTTAATAAAAACTGATTGTCAAGCACCAAAAACATGTTTAATAAAGATTTTAAACATGATGTTTCTAAACATATGTTTGCCAGATGGCAATTTTATCTTGCACCTTTTGATTTTGAAATAATATATAAATAGGGAACAGATAATAGTTTACTTGATTTTTTAACAAGAGAACATTTCTCATAAATTATTTTGCAGGTTTCATGAAGAAGAAAAAAGACCATAAAATAGCCTTTAATAATATACAAATTGAAATTGATGATTATTTAGCAATGATAATGGTTAGAAATTATCAGATTCATAATGATATGCAGGATTATTACATGCATCCAGTTGAAAGAGCTAATAAGCTCTTAGAAAATATAAAATTAAAAAATTATTTTAAGAATCAAATAAAGGTTCTTAAAGAAAAAGAGAAAATAATCTCTTCTGCCTGATTACATTTTCAGGAATGATTCCTCGAGACAGAGGAACACAATCCCTTTCAAATATTGGAAGAGGGAAAGGGAGAAGCCAATCAAGGCTTCCTAATGGTGATAGAGTCCTTGGGCAAATTGTTCATCAAAGGCTAATAGCCGCAAATATTGCAGATACTGCAACTTCCTCAAGTAATACTAGAGGAAATAATCTTGATAACAAATTATTCCAAGAATTTTGGCTTATAAAGCTAAAAGGGAAGGAACAAATGAATTATCATCCTATGTCAACATTGTGACAGAAGAATCTGATGATGCATTATACGAACAAAATCCGAATAAGGAGATAATATTGCTCCTAGAATTCAAAGATCTTAAATGGAAAGATCACCATGGATCTTAATTTCAAGGTATCTAGATTCAGGATCATATCCTGCTGTTTCATATAAACAGAGACATTATTATGAGAATATCCTCAAAGTCACAGAATCTTGTGATATTCATCACTATATGTCTGGTAATACACAAGAATATAGTTTCAGTAAAATAATAATAAAACAGATAATATCTGTTGAAAAATGGGGAACATCTCCCTTAAAGGATAAAGAGATTTACCACCATAAAACCAGGGTCCCTATTAAATTTAATTATTGGGATTATATTGAGGCATTTAATAAAGCCTTTTTATATGAAATTCAAAGAAGAAACATTCTTGGTTCTTCAAAATTTGTCCAGAAGTTTATAAACGAGACATCCCAAATTGGGTATATAAATGGTGGCTATCATATGGCCCATCGGTAAAAATTTTACCAGATTCATTAGGAAAAAGTTATAATAATTGGGTAGATATATCTCTCACACTGATTGAATTACAATACCAAAAAATCCTAATAGAAGGATTATCTTTATCTCACTTTTTATTCGATTTTGAATACCATGGATTTGGAAATGGTCTCCATAAGTGGGTTATACGCAACAACAAATTCCTTGCCTCAGAAGAGTCTTCTACACAAAATTCTGGAAGAAGATGATGAAACATGATAATAATGGTGTCCCAGAAGGCCAAGAGACCTTACAAAAAATCCAAGACACCATAGAATTATATTCAAAACAAATCAGCTTAAAAACTCAAAGGGAATCTCCAAGTCCATTCCAGGAAATAGCCCAAAAATTAAAATGAAATGAGAAAGTCACATCTCTAAAAAAGAGTTATTGGCTACGTATTTTCAAGAAATTAAAAAAGATTTGATAAAAAATCTTCAAGATAAAGATCAATTAGATCATATCTCGGAAATATCCACAAATAACTCAGAAGATGGTACTCTTCCAGGGGAATCCCAAGACCCATATGGGTCTGATAAATAAATTCTAGAGGAAGATCTTGATGAAATGCTAGAAGATTTGAAGAATTCGGTATCCAAGGAGAAATCAGAAAAGACAAATAGATAAAGACAAGTCTTCTCACAAAGGACACACAAGATAATTAAGTCTCAATTATATCAGACACAATAATGTCTGCTTTTGAAAATTTCAAAAATAATTGATGTCAAATTATTGAAATTTATTGTGTATATTTTGTTTGTATCTTGAGACTCTCATTATAAAGGAGCTCAAGTCTTTAGTTTAGGTGTGCCTGATCTTACGATCAAACTTCTCTCTAAAAACCTTCTCTTGTAAAAGTATTCTGATAATAAACTTTTGCTGGTTAGGAGTTTTCAAGAAAAATTTGGTGTCTCATATAAGAGGTACGAATTCAATTCTTGTATTAATACTAAATTATCTTCTCTTTAATATTCATTAGCCTAATGGAAACTAAGAACCAAATCAATGTTGAACCCAACCGTGATAAGTTTACAAACCTATATTAAAAAAAATGTCTGGAAAGAAAAAATTATAAAATATGTCTGGATAATTTTAAACTGGTTATATACTAAACAGACAGATAATTACCATAGTGGTCGAACTATGGCAGCCCGTTTTATTAGCCATTTGAAAGACGTTCTTAGCGCGCAGGCCTGTACTAATCTTATGCTAAGTAAACTTGCCAGTTGAAGTATATATGTAAAATTAACCAAGGTTCAAAGATTCGGGCATGTTTAAAGATTTTTATTTTCAGATTCTAAGCTTATATATTTATACTAACTAATTTTATTTTGAAATTTTATTTGGGTTTTTATCTTAATTTTCCCATAAGTCCTGCTACTTATGTTTAAAGATTTTTATTTTCAGATTCTAAGCTTATATATTTATACTAACTATTTTAATTTTGAAGTTTTATTTGGGTTTTTTCTTAATTTTCTCATAAGGTCCTGCCTTATGGCCTAATGGAAGGCTAAGAACCAAATCAATATGAACCCAACCGTAATATGTTTATAAACCTATTATTAAAAAAAAGTCTGGAAAGAAAAAATTATAAATATGTCCGGATAATTTTAAACTGGTTATATACTAAACAGGCAGATAATTTGCATAGTGGTCGAACTATGGCAGCCCGTTTTATCAGCCATTTAAAGGCGTTCTTAGGGCGCAGGCCTGTACTGATCTTATGCTAAGTAAACTTGCCAGTTGAAGTATATGTAAAATTAACCAAGGTTTAAAGATTCGAGCATGTTTAAAGATTTTTATTTTCAGATTCTAAGCTTATATATTTATACTAACTAATTTTAATTTGAAATTTTATTTGTGTTTTTATCTTAATTTTCCCATAAGGTCCTGCTACTTATAAAGGTCTTGCTACTTATGGTATCAGAGCCATGGTGAATAAACTCTATCATGGGGAGGTTCAACATTGATTTGGTTCTTAGCCTTCCATTAGGCTAATGAATATTAAAGAAGAGAAGATAATTTAGTATTAATACAAGAATTGAATTCATACCTCTTATATGAGACAACAAGTTTTTCTTGAAAACTTTTAACCAGCAAAAGTTTATTATCAGATTATTTTTAAAAGAGAAGGTTTTTTAGAGAAAAGTTTGATCGTAAGATCAGGCACACCTAAACTAAAGACTTGAGCTCCTTTTATATTGAGAGTCTCAAGGTACAAACAAAATATACACAGTAAATTAAAATAATTTGACATCAATTATTTTCAAATTTTCAAAAGCAGACATTATTGTGTCTGATATAATTGAGACTTTAATTATCTTGTCTGTCCTTCATGAGCAGACTTGTCTTTATCTACTTGTCTTTTTTTGATTTCTCCTTGGATACCGAATTCTTCAGATCTTGCATGTCATTAAGATCTTCCTCTAGAATTTCTTCATCAGATCCATATGGGTCTTGGAATTCCCCTGGAAGAGTACCATCTTCTGAGTTATTTGTGGATATTTCTGAGATATGATCTAATTGATCTATATCTTGAAGATTTTTTATCAAATCTTTTTTAATTTCTTGAAAATACATAGCCAATAACTATTTTTTAGAGATGTGTCTTTCTCCTTTCATTTTAAATTTTTCAAGCTATTTCCCGGAACGGACTTGGAAATTCCCTTTGAGTTTTTAAGCTGATTTGTTTTGCATATAATTCTATGGTGTCTTGGATTTTTTGTAAGGTCTCTTGGCCTTCTGGGACATCATTATTATCAAGTTTCATCATCTTCTTCCAGAATTTTGTGTAGAAGACTCTTTTGAGGTAAGGAATTTGTTGTTGGGTATAACCCACTTCTGGAGACTATTTCCAAATCCATGGTATTCAAATTGAATAAAAAAGTTACATAAAGATAATCCTTCTATTAGGATTTTTTGTTGTTGTAATTCAATCATGTAACACACGGATATTTTCTTTGAAACCTACGAAAGAAGAAAAAGAAAATAAAGTCCAAAGTCGGGGGACCAAACTCGCTTTATCATCTGGGTGAATGGGGATATGTGACATCCGTCACCAAAAGGTCCGTCATTTAACGTGGATTCCGTTAACGTTTCCTTGAACCTTCATTCCTCACCTTTATAAACTATTCGTGTGAATATTATACTTGCTTTATCATTTGTTACTTTGTGTTCTCACGGTCAGCGTTTCTATCTTTGAAACCTTTACAATTGCCCTTATCATTATCACTAGATATACCATCTATATATATATTTATTGCTATTAATAAAAACCATTTTCAAGTTACAAATATCATTATTTTCACTTTTATCGTTAATATAACTAGCCGATTAAGGTCGTTTTAACCGAAGCAAAATTTGGGAACTCGGGGGCTAAGTGTAGAGACCAAATGTAACATTTTGCCAAACTAGGGCTGGGTATAAATACACACATTCCAGCCCTTGCCACCACATTTTCACCTTCTTCTTCATCCTCTTCTTCTTCCATTTTCTTCCTCCTCCTTGCACCAAACCGCCCCGTTTTCTTCGCGTTTTCACCGGTAAGACCTCGGCTACAGCTGAGACTACTCCTTTCTTACAGGTAGACGACCTTGGTCGTCCCTTTTCTTACTTGTTTACTTCTACATTTTTAGAGTTTCGGGTGCTCGAAGCCAACCCGAGCACATGAGGTCGCGTGGGTGCGTGTGTTGCCTTCCTGTGTGTTCTTCTTGTTTGTACATGTTTGAAATATGTTTCTGGAAGTCCTTGAGGTGTAAAACCCATGCATAGAGCAGCCGAAGGCTGCTCTGCACTTCTGCAGTCGTGATTCTGCTGTTCTGTAACACCCAGAAGTTTGACTTTTTGGTATGTCATGCGACTGAGGCTCAGTCGCATGGAATTCACGCGACTGGAGGACCAATCGCATGACATTCGGACGATTGAAGGTACAACCGCATGGGACTCGTGCGACTGGAGGTCAAGTCGCATGGTGTTCGGGCGACTGGAGGCCCAGTCGGCTGGGGTGTGGGGGCGACTGAGCTGTAGCTATAAAAGAGGGGCAGCCCTCTTCTTCCCCACACTTACACACTTTCAGTCGGGAGAAAGAGCAGAGAGCGAGAGAGATCAGAGAAAGAAGAGAAAGAAAGAGAGAAGGTGGTGATCCGGGCTCAAGATTTGTCGGGTGGTTAGCCAAATCAAAGCCTTAACCATGGAGGCTGCTAAGGTGAGTTCTAGAACCCCTTATTTACTTGTTTTCATACGATTTTGGGGCTGGAACACATTAAAAACCCGTTTTTTGAAATAGTGTATGTTTGACCCACTTGGGTGAAATCTTGAGTAATGTGTTTAAGATATGAAATACGACTTGTATATGCTTGTATGATGTCCTAGTATGAATCCCTGAGGTTTGGGAGGCTAATTTTGGCTTGAAATGAGTTTGGAAGGGTTTGAAGGCCGTAGGTCGCGGTTGCTGTTCGTGATGAACTTCAGTCGCTGCCCAGTTAGGGTTAGGCGACTGAAGGGGCTAGTCACACGACTGTGGAATGACTGATGATCAATCGTACGATTGGGGCTCAGTCGCACGATTGGGGCTCAGTCGCACGATTGGGGCTCAGTCGCACGACAGGCCAGGCGATTGGGGGTTCAGTTGCATAGGTCCATTCGCATAGTAGTTCAGACGCACGACTGAGGGTAGTCGCATAGAAGCCCATTTGTATAGTGTTCATTCGCATGACAGGAGGCCCATTCGCACAACTGTATTCCTATTCGTATTACTGCCCAATCGCACGACCCAGTCGCATGGAGGCCATGCGACTGAAGTATGTTCAATCACCCAAATAGGACTGATGTGCATGAGTGGAGATGTGTATGTAGGATGTATGTACGATAAGTATGATGTGGCCTTATAGGAGGGTAGTGACTGATGAATTGCAAATATCTATGTTCCTTGTGCTGATGCGTGTTTTTCTTTTAGTGACTTTACGTGAATGAACGTAAAGTGAAAGATAATGAAAGAGGAACATGATGAATTAATGCATGCATTAATGAATGAACGAATGAAAGAGGAACATGATGAATGAATGAATGCATGCATTAATGAATGAATGAATGAACGTAAGAAAGTCTTGCATGGTCTAAGGGGCACGAGATGGATTTGACGGTTAAGAAGTCTTGGAAATGGTGCTTGGTTCTAGTAACTAGGCCTATTACGAGCCCTATGGTAGATTATGGACAGTGAGCCATAGTTGCCTTAGGAACAACAGGGCAGTGTCTTTGTGACCTATCACAGGATAGTTGTTACAGCAGGAGTGGTGACGATCACTCGCGGGGTTAACGTGACCCTGGAAGAAGTGTTGTTGGTCTATGGACAGAGAGCCATAGGGGCAACAAGGTTGTCGGTCTATGGACAGAGAGCCATAGGGGCAACCAGGTGTCGGTCTATGGACTGTGAGCCATAGGGGCACCGGGTGTCGGTCTATGGACTGAGAGCCATAGGGGCACCAGTATGTTACAGTATACTCTGTCGGCTCATGGGTTGGAACCATGAGGGCAGAGATGAGAAGTGACCCTTAGAGATTTGCATGCTTGACGAATGAAAGTGGAAAGATAAATGGTGCATGTACCTACCCCAGGTGACTGGATCAGCATTTGTGCACAACGTTCGTGGTTGATCACCACAGGTCCAGCACCAGCAGTATGGTATGATGTTTGGGGTATTGTACATGTCATCGAATGTATTGAACGTACGAATGAAAGTATTGAATGTATGTATGAAGTAAATGAACGTACAAACGAAAGTAAAGAACGAATGAACAAACGTGAATGATAATGATGAATGGTACACGAATGAAAGCCCATGAACGAATGATGAAGATATATATATTATCTACGTGTACGTATGTGGTATGATCTCATGTATGTAAGAACGGTTTCAACGAAGGAAGTATGTTTTATTATAAAACTAGAACTCACTCAGCAACGCTGACTTTTTATGTGTTTCCAGTTGGCAGGTAGTGTTGCTGAGGATGGCACGAGGCGGCTACTCTGCTCTTTTGGGGTGGCATCCCTTGTTAACGTTTTTCTAATGTAAAATGTTGAATATATTTAGAAAACAAAGGTGGTGTTTGTCGAGGATTCAAATAAACGGGATTACTTAAGGAATCCTCTCACCACTAAAAGTCACGTGTTATGACTATTTTGTAATTGACTAATGAAGTATCGCGTGTAAAAGCTTTTATGATGAAATGAGAATGTACTACTTTTAAATTTCGCTGCGTTATTTTACTTAGTATATGTAAAATATATATTGAAGTGCGATGAATGACCAACTGTGAGGTGCCCGGGAACGGGGCCTTACAAGTTGGTATCAGAGCCAAAGTTTAAGTGAAATGGGTAAATTTTCAAATAAACCTAAACTGAAAATGGGACAGAAAAAGGAAGGAATGCCATCTGAGTAGTTGCGTGCCATCAGGTATTTTCTTGAAGTTAATCAGTATTACGTGCGCATGTTATGTGATGTATGTGTTACTGTTAGACTTAGATGCTAATGTAGTCAGGACAGGTAATGTCGGGGTACGAAGAATACAGTAAGTGGCTAATCACAACTGGCCACTGTAATTAGGAACTTGCTATACTTGACATAAACTGAGCTATTCCCTTGAATGGTCGTGTTGGTGTTTGAATCTTTCAGTGTGTGATAGAGAATGGCTAGCGGCAGAACTCCTAAGGTTTTGCCAAATAGGGGTTGTGGTGGACGTGGTGTTGAACCGCGTGTCACGAGGAGCATGTCTAGAGCGGCTGAAATGGCACTTGAAGAGCCTGAAGCCCCTCACCTGGAATGCGGCGATGATGGTGCTAGTTTGAGGATCGCCATGAAAGAGGCTGTTGTTGAGGGAGTCCAACAGGTCATGCAGGCGATTCTGCCATCTATGGCGACTGAGGTAATTAGGGCCGTGAGGGAGATGACGGTTATTGAAGGAAGCACGAAGGATAGCGGCGACATGAACTGGAATGGAAAGCGGTTCGGATGTGGCAGGGCCACTCCAAACAAAAAGATTGCAAGGACGGAGGACCGGTGCGCAGCTCCGTCCGGTACGGGGACGAGGAAGTGTGGTAAGTGTGCCAAAGAGCACATTGGGGAGGGTATGTGGAGACCAAACCTCTGCTCCATATGTGGACACCAACACCCCGGGGAATGTAGATTGGGGACCAATATCTGTTTTCGATGTGGGAGGCACGGTCACGTAGCCAGAGAGTGTGGGGTGGTACGGTGTTATAACTGCGGAGGAAAGGGTCACATAAGCAGGGATTGCAAGAAACCAAGGGCGGAGGGCGGAGGGCGCATGGCCTTCACGATGATGACGGAGCAGGCTAGGATGGGCACCGATATCGTGACAGGTACGTATCGAGTAATCCAACTCTGTCTTCTGTGTGTTGTTGGTTCCGGAGCTAGAAAGAGTTTTGTTTTCTGTTATTTTCTGTGCTAAGTTGCCTATTAAGAGTGGGAGTATTGATGAGCGCTTTGATGTAGAAACCGTCAAGGTAGGTCCATCAGGTCATTTGAGATGATAGGAGACCACGAGGTGGAGTTAGAAGGTCATGGATACCCGGTTAGACTACTTGTGATAACCTTAGGTGATTTCGAATTGGTTCTTGGAATAGATGGGTTGGTGGACTTCGAGGGCAAGTATATGGTGTCGCGAGGAGATGATTCGAGGATAGCGCCTGACTTGAGTTCGGTAACTGTTTATGGGAATCGGGGCACGACGATTCCGAGAGTAAACTCAGAGGCGATTGTGGAAGAAGTCACCAGACCATGCAGACGATCCTACCATCTGTAGTGACCGAGGTGATGAACACTGTTAGAAATGGTGAGAGACAGGGAAGGGAGTAGACCTTCGGGTGAAACGATGCAAGTCTTCAACTTTTGATGGTGACGGCACTGCTGCTGCTACTCACCGGTGGGTGAGGGAAATGAAAGCCGTGTTGAATATCAGCGGGTGCCGGGAGGATCAGAAAGTGAAGTTTGCCGCTCACTCTTTCGTGGACTCTGCTTTGTGCGGGTAGGGATGATCACTACCCGGCCAAGCACGTTCAGGTCGGCGGTAAACCTACAGGAAGGTTGTACGACGAGTGGGAGGTGATGGCGATATCGGGCGAAGCGGAGGAGCGAGCTTATGTTAAGAAGGGAAAGGAAGGCGAGATAGTGATGGTGGGATGGTGGCAGAAGGTAAGGTGATGAGGGTCAATGATCGCGAGAGGATAACAAGAAAGGGTGAGGAATGCGAGAAGGGTAGTAGAGATCACGAAGGGAAGTGCAAATAGGGACTGAACGTCTTTTGTCAGTGTGGGAAGGAAGGTCATAGGGCAAGGGATTGCCACGTGACTAAGTGCTGCGATTGCGGTGAGACTGGACATCTGAGCAGGAGTGTAAGGGGTCAAAGGCGGGAAGCCCCGGTGCGAGGAAGGGGAACAGAGGGTAAAGACAACAGCTTTTGCCATTGCCAAGGGGAGGGTAGAGCGGACTTCGACTGAACGACAGGCATAGTAGTAGTTCGTTCCTACTGCCTACTATTGTGAGTTGCATGATAGGAGAAGGAACGTCGACGAGCCATTCGATGTAGAGATTGCTATTAATGGATTCACTAGGTTACCTAGTGCCCTAGAAGATTGAGCGAAGCAATTGAGAAAGCTGTGTCACCCATTGTCTGAGGGACAATTTCAGCTTGTGATTGGTTCATCGAACGATAACGTACGCATAGTTTCGACGTTGTAGCAAACAAGTAGAATGGAAGGTCGGGAGCAAAAGAAAAAGACAAATTTGGTTTGGGCCATGAAAGTAGTCGATTTGCCTTTAAATCAAAGTGTACCTGCAAGGGACCTGAGAGAAATCGATCTCGGTGCAGCTATAATTGGAACAACACATAGCACAATTAATGAAAGTCTTTTCATCAGTCGTTTGGATTTGCAAGAGGGTCATTATTCATACATAAAGAACATCAAACAAGGGCCTGGGGTAAGCAGCAACTTTACGCAAGTTGAAGGCCTTGTTCTTCAAGCATTAAGGTTGAAGGTTCTCAGTGACGCTCTGAAGCTCAATGATTATGACGCCGAGCCTTTGCTCGAATACTGTGATGTTCCTTTTAATTGTAGTAACCATGTTCTACATGGCATGTTTGAAGTCGCAGGTGCTGGTCAAATGAACATTGATCAGTATGCATGGGTTACCGACGGTGATAGTCCAAGATAGACCTGAAGACGAACATTGATAAACGATATGGAGCGATAGAGTTCCAAGTGATAGACTGGAAAAGGAATGGGACAGTATTGCCTGTGAAGGTTTAAGGAACAACAGGTTTCGGGGACGAAACCCGTTTAAGGGGGTGGACTTGTAACACCCGGAAGTTTTACTTTTTGATATGTCATGCGACTGAGGCTCAGTCGCATGGAATTCATGCGACTGGAGGACCAATCGCATGACATTCGGACGATTGAAGGTACAACCGCATGGGACTCGTGCGACTGGAGGTCCAGTCGCATGGTGTTCGGGCGACTGGGGCCCAGTCGGCTGGGGTGTGGGGGCGACTGAGCTGTAGCTATAAAAGAGGGGCAGCCCTCTTCTTCCCCACACTTACACACTTTCAGTCGGGAGAAAAAGCAGAGAGTGAGAGAGAGCAGAGAAAGAAGAGAAAGAAAGAGAGAAAGTGGTGATCCGAGCTCAAGATTTGTTGGGTGGTTAGCCAAATCGAAGCCTTAACCAAGGAGGCTGCTAAGGTGAGTTCTAGAACCGCTCATTTACTTGTTTTCATACGATTTTGGGGCTGGAACACATTAAAAACCGTTTTTTGAAATAGTGTATGTTTGACCCACTTGGGTGAAATCTTGAGTAATGTGTTTATGATATGAAATAGGACTTGTATATGCTTGTATGATGTCCTAGTATGAATCCCTGAGGTTTGGGAGGGCTAATTTAGGCTTGAAATGAGTTTGGAAGGGTTTGAAGGCCGTAGGTCGCGGCTGCTGTTCGTGATGAAATTCAGTCGCTGCCCAGTTAGGGTTAGGCGACAGAAGGGGCTAGTCGCACGACTGAGGAACGACCGATGATCAATCGTACGATTGGGGCTCAGTCGCACGACTGGGGCTCAGTCGCACGACAGGCCAGGCGATTGGGGGTTCAGTCGCATAGGTCCATTCGCATAGTAGTTCAGACGCACGACTGAGGGTTAGTCGCATAGAAGCCCATTCGTATAGTGTTCATTCGCATGACAGGAGGCCCATTCGCACGACTGTATTCCCATTCGTATGACTGCCCAATCGCACGACCCAGTTGCATGGAGGCCATGCGACAGAAGTATGTTCAATCACCCAAATAGGGCTGATGTGAATGAGTGGAGATGTGTATGTAGGATGTATGTATGATAGTATGATGTGGCCTTATAGGAGGGTAGTGACTGATGAATTGAAAATATCTATGTTCCTTGTGCTGATGCGTGTTTTTCTTTTAGTGACTTTACGTGAATGAATGAATGAATGAAACGAATGTAATAAGAACTTAAAGTGAAAGATAATGAAAGAGGAACATGATGATTGAATGCATGCATTAATGAATGAACGAATGAAAGAGGAACATGATGAATGAATGAATGCATGCATTAATGAATGAATGAATGAACGTAAGAAAGTCTTGCATGGTCTAAGGGGCACGAGATGGATTTGACGGTTAAGAAGTCTTAGAAATGGTGCTTGGTTCTAGTAACTAGGCCTATTACGAGCCCTATGGTACATTATGGACAGTGATCCATAGTTGCCTTAGGAACAACGGGGCAGTGTCTTTGTGACCTGTCACGGGATAGTTGTTACAGCAGGAGTGGTGACGATCACTCGCGGGGTTAACGTGACCCTGGAAGAAGTGTTGTCGGTCTATGGACAGAGAGCCATAGGGGAAACAAGGTTGTCGGTCTATGGACAGAGAGCCATAGGGGCAACCAGGTGTCGGTCTATGGACTGTGAGCCATAGGGGCACCAGGTGTCGGTCTATGGACTGAGAGCCATAGGGGCACCAGTATGTTACAGTATACTCTGTCTGCTCATGGGTTGGAACCATGAGGGCAGAGATGAGAAGTGACCCTTAGAGATTTGCATGCTTGACGAATGAAAGTGGAAAGATAAATGGTGCATGTACCTACCCCAGGTGACTGGATCAGCATTTGTGCACAACGTTCGTGGTTGATCACCACAGGTCCAGCACCAGCAGTATGGTATGATGTTTGGGGTATTGTACATGTCATCGAATGTATTGAACGTACGAATGAAAGTATTGAATGTATGTATGAAGTAAATGAACGTACAAACGAAAGTAAAGAACGAATGAACGAACGTCAATGATAATGATGAATGGTACACGAATGAAAGCCCATGAACGAATGATGAAGATAATAATAATATTATCTACGTGTACGTATGTGGTATGATCGCATGTATGTAAGAACGGTTTCAACGAATGAAGTATGTTAAATTATAAAACTAGAACTCACTCAGCAACGCTGACTTTTATGTGTTTCCAGTTGGCAGGTAGTGTTGCTGAGGATGGCACGAGGCGCTACTCTGCTCTTTTGGGGTGGCATCCCTTGTTAACGTTTTTGTAACGTAAAATGTTGAATATATTTAGAAAACAAAGGTGGTGTTTGTTGAGGATTCAAATAAACGGGATTACTTAAGGTTGGTGATTAGTATCCTGAGTGTATCCTAGCTTCTTGTATATTGGTTATTTGTCATGAATTAACTCGTGTACATAGGTTAGTAAATGCACTTAATCAAAAATTGAGTCTTAGCATAAATAAGGTAGAAAATCAATTTATGTCATGGATTCCAAATCTTCAAAAATAACTTTCATTGACAATGTAAGTAATATATAATGTTTCAAGCGATGTTTATAATGCTTACACTTACATCTTCATATTAAATTGACTGATGCTAGAATAATTCAAATATTGATAATATTTGACTAGATTTTTAATAAAAAGGGTGACACCAATATTATTTATTTCAATAACATGAGATGACCGACCATTAATAACAACATGATGGTAGATCATTATAACGTTTTAGGTCTTTTATCTTAATTAAAACGTATAGATGTCGGTTAACCTAAATATTCATTGCATAAATATACAAATGTACAATCGTATTTGTATGAATTAAATCTCTAAGTGTTGTATGATTATATGTTACACGATATGAACTTATTTGTATGGTCTATGACATGTTATAACCATTTCCCAAAAATGTAATGCTTCATATATTTTTTCTAGGTTGATTTCTAATAAATAACGTTGTTACTTAAATCTCGTGCCCAACCATCCATTTAAATAAGATAATTATAACAAGTGACGTTCATTTTCGTTTAATTCACATATTTTATAATTTATGCCTTTTTTATATAATTAGAGCTCAATAACACGAATGCAAATTATGATTCAATTTCAATGAGTTGCGTGTGCGATTTTACCTTCCACTCGATTATAAATTCTAACCCATTCGTTTACGCCTTGATTTAATCATGTTCCCATTCCGTTGACTGCTCGTTGACCACGTTGTCCAAAGCCTTACTTTGCCATCCTAACATGACCACAACCCTTAACAACAACAACCACACGATCAAGACCACTCCAACACTACTAAAACGCCATTCCACTACTATTTTCTACGATCATTCTAATCATCTTTAGGCCATTATCAAAGTGGCCCAACTTGCCACTCAATTTGATAACCCAAACCAACATCCTTAATCACATCCTTCTCCATCATTTCCACAATCACCGTGCATCACCGCCATAACCGACGTTTAACTCCACAACCGTCGCATGCACGACTTATTAACTGCAATCAACAACCCCAAACATAACCATAATCACAACCATCATCACAACCGTCAACACCACCACCATTATCGACACTTACCGCCCTAATCGACACCAAATTGACCATTTTGACAGCTTTCAACCAACACAAGAACCTATTACCTCGTCACAGCCACCTTGGGCAGCCCTCGGGTGCCCTAAATCGACTGCCATCGACGTTCTTACCATGGCTGTTAACAACTATAGCCACAATCAACCATCACCACCCTAGCCAAGAGTTGTGGTGGTCTCCGACCATGAACCACAACCACCACAGTCAACACCACCGCCGACTTCCAAATCCAGACACCAACCACGGCCGCCATCACCACTGCCGTCACAACCATCACCTAACACCAACCACAGTCGTGGTCGACCTCCACCACCACAATAACCACAGTCACTGTCGACCACAACCGATAACCTAAACCACATACTACAGCTACTGCTACTCGGCGCCCGGTGGGCATCCTCACCGCCGGCAGCCACCACAACCACAACCAATCCGCAACCATAGCCACAATCAGCCACCAAGACCAACAACACTAAGACCGCGGCCGCACCCGGGTCGGCCTTCACAATCTCGACATTCACAGCTGAGACCAACAACGTTAGCCACCGAAATCACGTTGTAGGTCGAGGACTTACCTGCGACCAACACCACCGCCTGCACCCACTGCCTAAATACCGACAAAAACCACCACCGTCGGACCTTATCACCACCGCCTTTGGCCGGATTTACAATTAAAACCGACGCCTCCATCATGTTTGGAAAGAAGAGAGGAGTCGGGTAGGCTACGTCGCTCGTCGGAGACCGCCGCCGGTGGCCGGTATCCGGTCAGGGTTCGAATTGGGGGGGCGGGGGTTGTTGCGGCTGGCTCTCCCTCTTTCTCTCTTCTATGCCCTAATTCTGATTCTAAAAACCCTAAAAATGGAAGAATAGTTGCTTATATAGTGGGGGTTAAGAGAACGGGTTCGTTAACGGGTTAGTTCGCGTCGCGTCTGAAACCGTCTCTTGTAACTTTTAAATTTCATTTCATATTAGTTCTATTTATTAAATGTAATAATATTTTAAGGTTATAAGTTTTATCGTATTAAAAACATACCGAATAATTGAATGGGTTGTAAATTAACGCGTATTTACCACGTTTAACGATTTTACGCGTTTTTGTCAAATGAGCGTTAATATTATCATTTTGGTATCAAAATATATGCAGTTAAGTATTAAATGATATTTTGAGAGTTATCTTCCCATGTTGGTCACGTTAAAACCTTATCTGATGAATTCTCGGATTTTGACCTAATTCCAGATCGACGCACGTCCCGGTCACGTTTCGGAACACATATAATCCAGACAACGTATCGCCCATCAATTTAATACATTATGATAATCAAAAATGATTAGATGAATGTTTATGGAGTTACGAGGCTCGGTGGCCATAACAGGCGTCAGTTAAATGTCGGCGGAAACCGGTATTCGCGTTTCGCTTACGTATTTCAATTGCTTATGCATGATTGATGAAAAATCTTTTCGCAAGAAATATTTATGATATTAATTAAGGTTAACAATTATTTAGATTGGATGACAAACCATTTTAAGGATTTCTGATGGAATTAGGACGTAGTAAGCGGTAAATTGCCTGATTTTACTCGGTATGGGTTCTGAATCTGTTTTTAGCTTGGATCTTTCCATAGTTATTTCAAATCACCTAATAATTAATTGTTTCAGGGTTTCTTGTTTAATTAGTTCCTAAACGTGTATTTGGGCCTTAAATGGGCCTTTTTATAAGTTCGGGCCCTTGTTGGGCTTATTCGGCCCAAAAAGGCTAGTTTCGTTTTGCAAGATTTCTTTGGTAAGCCCAAATCAATCCAGACCTTTATTGGGTCCTATAATACATTACGTTTTCTAATTGGGCTAGATTTAAGAGGTGTTACATTCTCCCCTCCTTTAAGAAATTTCGTCCTCGAAATTTTTAATTTTTTTATATCGCTAACATTGTTTCCCAGTGTGATACACTCATAGTATGAGTCTTGAAGATTTAAAGTTATTTACCTGAGCATCCCAGGACAATTTTTGATGATTAGGTGTCAAATAATCAGGTTTGATTTGGATAGAAGTAACTATCCGAATGTTAGAATCTTGCTTGACAGGATTAGTAAGTCAAATTATAAACAGGTTTTTGGCTTCACAATCAGATCATTTAACAATCATACAGAATTAACAAAAAGAGACTCTCCACTGTGGTCCAATACACCAACCTACAAAATAGATCTAGCAAGGAGACGATTCCCAAAATCCCGACCGTGTTACCGTCCTCACTGAGAATCTTAAGAACGATTGAAAAGAAGAGGATATTAGCGACCATGCCTTTAATTAGGCAGGATAATCAGGTTACAATGGACTAAAAGTTTCAAGTCAAGAAAGATTTGAGTTTCCCCAACGAGTACAGGTTAATATCTAGGAATCGCACGATCATTCCTACAAAGCTAAAACTAAGAAGTTTTCATGATTTCTAAGAATAGAGAGATTAGGTCATACACAAAGGTCTTCAGCTTTCAAAGCCTATTTTTTAGTTATCGACTTTCTTTCGAAAGATTTCTTCGATCTCTTCCTTCTATGATTTCATCTTAAGGGGTTAAGTCCTTTCTTCCACTACGTGCTTCTTCTAATATGCTTCCTTTTCCGGAACGGTTCTGTATATCAGAACCTTAGTCTTCGAGTATATCCGTTCATCTTATCTGACGCATGATAAGAGTTTCCCGATATGATATGTGCTATATATATATATATATATTCATGTGACTAACGCTAGTAGAATCACAAGTTAGAAACGTAAGACGGGTGAGGGCAAAAGAAGACAAACCTAACTGTAGGCTATCCGCATCCATCAACGCGGTTAAGCCAAGACAATTGCGGTCAAGACTTGTTCTCACGAATCAGGAAATACAGATGTCTTAGGACAATGCGGATGATGGCCTCCTATCCGCATTTGTCAATGCGGATGATGGCCTCCTATCCGCACTTGTCAATGCGGTTGACATTACCGATTGTCGATCACCTTATTGTGCTTGGTCTAGTATTCTGATGTGTAGTTGGTAGTGTCGCATCGATAATGTATCCAGGTGCATCCTTTTATTTTACGGAAGTTTCCAGTTCATGCTTAATGTAGCTCTCCATACGTTTTCTCAACTTCAATCGGGCGACTAGAAAATTGTCTTGTACTGTTGCATCAACACACATCTGAAACTTTCTTATACGCGCCCAAACAAATTCCGCTTTTCTCCAAGGATAACGATGATAGCCGTATAGCTACACGAGTCAAGTTTTTGTTAATCCTTTTACCACTTTCTCCTAACCCTAAGCATTGACGCATCTCAATGTGGTTTTTACTTCTTCCTGAAATTTTATAGCTTCAACTATAGCGATTTGTCTCGAATTTCATGCTTAGTAGTAGTGGCAAAATGACAGACATGTCTAATTATGTCTTACAGATCCTATCCATGAGACTCCTGATTACATGAGATGTGTAGGTCCTCCCACACGGGCTTGACCACAACCTTCGTACTTGCCATATCTTGTTTTTAACAGCTACTTTTGTAATGTCGTTTTCCTTATAATCACGACTGATAACAATTAAGATGTAGGTAACATCTTGAAATCGATTAAGCAGGTTAACATTTCTAGAAAGACGATAGCACTTATCCTTGGTGACTTTATTTAGCTCTCGATAGTCTATCAATACTTGGAGCATTCTATTTTCCTTCCACAAAGAGTACTACGTTTCATTAAGGTGACATACCAGGTCTTATGGACTATTTATCTAACAGCTCTAGAATCTGCTTTTCTTCCACCAGCTCCTTAATATAAGCTTCAAGTCCAGTACCTCCATTTATATATTTTACTTCTATTCTCCGACTCAATTTCCTTAAGAGCAACCTCAACTGTTGTCTTAAGCTACATAATTTACTGCAAACGTTCCCACTAATTTCTTCATAATGCTTCCCAATGAAGGTCAACCTTCTAGATGACCTCTTCCTCGGTCCATACTCTGATAGGATCAATTAGAGCAATCTGTAACAAATGATAAGAACAATTCAAAGAAATACATAACAAATGTAATCAAATCAAGCAATATCAACAAATTCAGTATTTATTGATAGCAAAGACGATTACAAGAGTTAGAGAGCAGTTCATGCAAAAAAAACTTAACAATCTACTCTAAGTCTAAGATATTTATACTAGAAAACAAAAGGAACTAAATTTACAAGACTAGTCCCTATACTAGTATAAAATACAAAAACTAGACAATAAAGACTAAATGTTAATCTTCTAAGGGACCTAACAATACTTCCCCTAAGATTCACATTGTCTTCAGTCTTCACTTTATCTTCTTCCTTGCTTTTTCTTCTTATCCTTTGCCTTTATCTTCACTTTTATCTTGAATCTTCTTTGTTGATCAGCATCAATCTTCAATCTGCAATCTTCTCTTCTTCAATCATCTTTCATCCTTAATCTTCAAAGAAATCTTCTGGTTCTTCTTTTACTTTGAACATTGGCTTCTGCTTATACATTTCGAGTTCTTTCAAAGCATTATCAATCGATGACTTAAATTTTCCAGCAAGCACGGCTTGTTCTGGCTTTGACTCATTTGTTTTAATTTCCATCATCTTCATTCTTTCTAATGTATCCTTTGAGAGACATGCAATATCTACATTTGCATATAACTCAATAGGATTTTTACTCTCTTTGCAATAGACTTCTAATACTCCTTTTCTTGAAATTCTCATAAATTCAATGTCTTTTATATCTCTTTTAACAATATTAGCATATGCAAGAGCCTTTCTCAACAAAATTCTCTCCATAGCTGCATTCATCACATTAATGATTGAGATAAAGTATTTCTTGTCTTGCTCTGCAGTTTCAGGAATTACCTTTTCAAACTTTTGCACGGACAAGAATGAAATGTATCTTGGGTGAAGAAGTTTTAACTCAAAAGTACCAAACAATGAAATCATGTCCTCATCCCAGTTTGTGAGATTTCGAACCAATTTCAACTCATAAGATGAAGTGTTATAAAACCATCTCAAAATTGGTTTAGACTTTTGGTTTCCTTCAATTACCTTCAATCCCAGTGTAGTTACTTTTTCAAAATACTTATCAGAAAATTCAATCATGAAGTGTTCTTCTTCAGATTGCAAACCCCTTAACTTCTTTGATTTTTTAAGCCAAGCAAAGTACTCCTTGTCTTCTTGATCACATCTTGTTTCAAGGAAGTTACTTGTTCTTGCTAAACCTCTTCTCAAAAGTTCTACAAACATCGTTCCTCTTTTGGCTCCAGCAGGGTTTATCAATTCAAGATTACTCAACTCTTTCAAATCTTAAACTGGTAGTTTAATGATGCTTGAGTAAAAATGGTATACATCACATACTGCATTTACTCTTTTAATCAAACATGCATCAAAAACCTCATCATATTTCCATGCTATGATTTTGACTTGATTGGTAAAATCAGGAGCAATCATTGCATTCAACAGTTCAGCAACTGATTGTCCTTTTTGCAGAACATTTCTCACTAAGTCACCTGTTGATCGTGACTTATCAAAAATTTCCATTTGATCAGAGGTGGCTTTATACACTTGTTGCTCTGATTGAGGAATCATTTTCATCAACTCTTTCCTTTGATCATGCATAGATGATTTCATTGCCATTTGCTTGATTTCTTGGGGTTTCAAAATTCGAGTTCTCTTTGTAATATCGAAATACTGAGGATTATCAGTATCTAGAATGATCATCCTTTTAGTTTGTTTTAACGTTTCTTGAAAACTTTTAACTAAATTCCTCAAGGATATAGATTGGAGTCTTTTTAATTTCCTCCAAGGATAATTCCTTGCTTGCAACCATGATCGTAAAGCAAACACACTAATGTCTTCAGGATCTGGATGGTGCAGCTCGGAACTTTCAAGTTCATCAACATTAATACTTTCTTTTTCTTTGTTCCACTCTCCATGTTCAATCACTATCTTGTTTGGATCTATTGGAGCAACAAATTCTGCAGCTATACATTTCTCATATTCATCGTTTATCTGAGCATCTAAAAACACTCTGTTATATTTCATTCTCACAAGGTAATTATACCTTTCTTCAAAATCTGTTGGAATGTCATCAACTCCTTGATCATGCTCAAAAGGAGGATTTTTAGATTCATCATTCACATCTTCAACATCCAGAACCTCATTATACCAATCATCATTAAATTCATCTTCCAAGTCTTCCAAAGCACCAATTTGACTTGAATACCTGGTTCTTGGCTTTCTTGAATTTCTTCTTCAAGAGACTCTGCAGTTCTTTGAACCTTTGATGATGATTCAGGTATAACTTTAACATCGATTTCATCTATCTCTTCCCTTTCTCCATTTCAGAAATCTTTTCAACATCTATTGGAATGTTTTCTGAAACAATCACTACTTCAGGAGAATTGGGTTTTTCAGATTCTTTTAACTTCAAGTTTTCTTTCAAACTTTCATTTTCTTCAGTCAATTTCTTGAATTTCTCTTCAAGAATGTCATAGTCTTTTATGATTACCTCAAAATTTTTAATCACATCTTCTTTGTCTTTAGCATAAGACATAATCTTTTCATCTTTGCTAAGACTGTCTTCTTTTAGTTTCTCATTTTCTTCTTTCAACTTAGCAAGCTCATCTTTATGATCTACAATCTCTTTCTCTTTTGCTTTGTTATCATCCTTTATTCTTTCAATTTCATCTATATCCAAGATTTCATCAGTTTGAACTGACACATTTTGTGTTGTAAAAACTGGCAATTCTTGATCAATATGAAAAGCATCAATAAAGTCAACCTCAAAAGTTTGATTTTGCAAATCAACATCTTGATCATGTTCCACATCAACATGTATTTCAGAATCTTCATTATCAACTTCATGAATAGATTCATCATGAATCACATCAACTATCTCTTTAGATACTTCATGCACACTATCATCTTGATCTTCATCACCAACTGATTCTTCATCTTCATTTTGAGCTTCATTTTCATGCTCAGACATTGGTGAGTCATGACTTATAACTTGGTGTGTCTCAGTTACACCATCAACATCATCATTAGAATCATCATCATCATTAGCATCATCATCTGCACTAGATGAGCTGTCATCATCATTTTCATCATCATTCTCATCTTCTTCTATTGGAAACACATCTATCAGATCTGCTGGATCAGGAGGTTCACCATCTATCAAATGATAATGATCTATAGTAATGTCAACTTCATCATTTGATACATTTAGCATGTAATCAAACATGGGAACATTCTGAGCACCAGTGATCATTGTTAATTTCTTATATGTCATATCAGACATGTTTTCCGATTCCAGCCTATCTCCACCTACTCCATAAACATGGATATCTGGATATTCTTCATTTATGATCATTTGAAGGAACCTGGGGTACATCAAGTATTTATTTCTTGTTCCTTTTTCCAAGTTAAATACAAATCCATTAAGTAACCATCTTGCAATGTTGAATCTTCTATTAGTAACTATGGCAACAATTGGTGATGCAATGTCCACAGGAAAGGAATTCTATCCTGCACTCCTCTTGGACATACAATGCTGAAAGATATAGCATAAAAGTTTCCAGTGATTATAGACCCTTGCTCTAAAAAATTGCTTCTTAGGAAATTGGTCTGGATGACCCATAGCCATGAAAGTCTCTCTGCATTCATTGAAAGTCAACTCACAGAGATCATCAGGATCATTTTGACCTAATCTTAGAGCATTTCTGATTGAGTCTTCAGATACTTCAATCATTCGATCTCTGGTCACAAATCCTTGAACAACTTTTCTTCCATCATCACCTACTTCAACTTTTGCAGTGTTCCAGAACTTTCTAATGAGTCTGTCATAAATCACAGTTTGGTAACACATTGCATACACATATTTGGTTCTTAGAAGAAATCTTATCATTTCTTCATAAGACAATGCATCTTGAGCTTCCTCATCAAGAAATGCAGCAATATTGTGCTTAGGCACAAACTTTAGATCAGCCATCTGCACAATTTTATAGACAATGATATTAGACAATATGTGTAATTTTTAAATCAATTGTTTTAATGTGAGTTTGGAAACATAATGATTTAAGATATTATAAACTGATATGTTAAAATAAATTTGAATTTTAAAATCAACTTGAAATTTTAATTTTAAGTGTAAACACTTAATGTTAATAAAAGATGAATCTTCAAGATTGATTTCAATTAAAAGTTTAACACTTTTGTTTATATTATCTTCTATCATTTTATTACACTCTTTAATTTCTGAAATGATGATTTTTAACAATTAAAAAAAATTTTATTAAAAAAATTAGAATCTGTTTATCTTCTTCAACGAGTTCATCATCAACTAATACTGTTCATCGATGAATATGAACAGTGAAATTAATCAAATGTCAGATTACAACCCGTTTATCATAAAAACTTGATCGAAATCACAAAACAACAAGATTCAATCATCAATTTTGCACATTTTTTCGATTTGAATGCTTAAATCTAAAATTTTTACAAGTCTAGGGTTCAAACGACCATACAGGCGTCAAACGACTATCAAAAATTTCCATTTAAACATGAAATCAGATGAATGTGACTCATTCACTTACATTCACAATCACAGAAACACTATCAACAATCTGTGATTTGAGCTTGAAACGATTTTAATCGAAGAATGAGGGTTTTGGTCGAAAGTTCGAGAGTTCGAGTGGTCAGAGAGGTTTTATGAGGGTTTTTGAAATGAGAATGAATTGAATAACACAAGTGTGCTTTTTATACCAATAAAAAAATTTTAGACTTATGAGCACTGTACAGGCGTTTAAGCACTGTTTAGACTCATTAGGTCTGTAAATTTTCTAAGTATTGGACATATGAGCATTATTCAGTGTTATGAGGCCAACCGTATTAGCACTGTTTAGACTTATGAGGTCAGCCGTATGAGAACTGTTCAGCCGTATGAGTACTATTCAGTAGCATGAGTACTGTTCAGTAGCATGAGTACTGTTCAGTAGCATGAGTACTGTTCAGTAGCATAATGATGCTGAAATGTCCGAAACACCAACTTCTTAGTGACATAACAACTGTTTAGAAGTACGACAACTGTTCAGCCACATAACTATTCATGCATTTTTGCACTTGAATTTTTCAAATCTTCCACCTGCACACTGTTTAAACACATTAGTAATATTTCATACTAATATATAAACAATATTGCATATTTTTGACTTTTCCCTCAAATTTACACTTTTGACCCTCAAAATTGAACTTGTTACATTTTGACCCTCAAAATTGTAACTTTTTAAATTTTGACCTTCAAAGTTTAACTTTTTAAATTTTGACCCTTCATTTTAGTTTCAACATAAACAAATCAAATGATTCAATTTTGTCTTGTTTTCAACATTTGAAAGAAGCTTTTCCACTTGCTAAAAAAAATTATGAGATCATTTTATCATAGATACACACACACATACTTTGAAATTAAAGCATAATCCTTTCAATTCAACAAGAACATTTTGATTTTCTGAGAATATTCTTATTGGTTTATTACTCCCCCTAAACTTTTAAGTTTTTGCAAAACTTAGAAGTTTACTAATAGATCATAAGAATAGTACACTTAACACTGTTATATTGCCTGCACACAAGAAAACATGCATAAAAATCAAAAGTAAATCAGAAGAAAAATCAAATATTTATAATAGAATCAAGGAATGCAGTGAGATCATATTAGTAAAGATCAGAACATTAAAATAAAAAATGATATGAATAGTCATCGACAATGATTAAATCCTGATCAAGTGTGTTCCAGGTCAGTGACATCACAGCAAAGGAGACACAAGATCTAAGGACAGAAAATGAGTGTTTGTGACACAAATTATCAGCTCACTTACTTTTTCAATTCTTGGATTGAGTATGGTAGAAATAAAAATGACAAGATGTGACTCATACCAAGACTTAGAGGATCAACCATCATCAAGACATGCAGGAAAGCACATATTCTCAACTTATTACCTAACAAATATGCATAATCAGAGTTCATGTTACTTAATTTAATAGAGAATGATCATGGATAACCATTTATCAACTCTAACCATCCATTTGAATGGGTTGTGCACATTGGCACTTTTGCATCAAAGGAGAATATCCAGGTCTGTAATGACTTACAACAGAGGATATCTCAGCACTTCAGGTCTATGATGACTAATAACAGAGAAGTGAATGATGCTTGTGACATATCTCATGATTAGTCACATTATCATCAGGTGTGAGTAGGTGTAGCTTAGCAAGCATTCAATCTGATAAGCCAATGCACTCAAAAGTACTTAGATGAATACATAAACAAGCATAGAGATGTGATGTAATCACAAGAATTTACTTGTTCAGTATAATAGCATGATATTGTCTACACATCATATCCTGATCATGTCAGACTTTATTAGCGAGTGAAGTATGCAACTGATCTTACTAATGTACTATCATTTCTCACATGAGGCAAACCCAGATTCATTCCTAAAACAATAAAAACCAAATGAACTCTATTTTGGAGTTTTTGATTTATAATTTTTTTTGATTTTTAAGTTTTCTAATTTTGCATTTTGTTTTTCTATAAAAGAAATCACACACACACAACAATCAGGCAAATAACTATGAAAAGTTACCCTTATGAAGACCTTCAGGTTTAGGAAAGAAGTTGATCATGGAAAGATTCAAATTAGTAACCAGGTTTAAACATGGTTAATAAGGCCTATTGACTCCACTAAATACTCAAACCTTCCTGGTAGAAAGGCTTTAGTAAATAGGTCTGCTAACTGTTTTTCAGTTGCTATTTGAATCAAAATGATTAAACCTTTTTCAGAATTATCTCTTAGAAAATGATATCGAATTTCTATATGTTTTGTTTTTGAATGTTGAACTGGATTAGCTGTAATAAACATAGCAGCAGTGTTATCAATGTAAATGGGTGTTTTAAGAAAATTGAACCCATAATCTAGCAGTTGGTCTTGCAACCAAAGGATTTGAGAACATCCTGCTGATGCAGCTATGTACTCAGCTTCTGCAGTTGAGACAGAAACATTTGTTTGTTTCTTACATTGCCATGAAACTAATCTGGGTCAAAGAAACTGACAACCACCCGTCGTAGATTTTCTATCTTGACAACATCCACCATAATCACTATCTGTGTATCCATGTAACTCAAAATTACCCTCATAAGGATACCAAAGCCCTAAGGCTGGTTTACCTTTGAGATACCTGAATATTCTTTTGACAGCAATTAAGTGAGATCTTTCGGGTCTGATTGATACCTTGCACAAACACAAACAGCGTACATGATGTCTGGTCTTGATGCAGTAAGATACATCAAAGAACCAATCATAGATCTGTATAGAGTTTGATCTACTGATTTTCCTTTAGGATCAGGCTCAATCTTGGTGTTTACGTCAGCTGGAGTTCTTATGGATTGACAATCATGCAGTTTGAATTTCTTCAAAAGTTTATCAACAAATTTCTCTTGATTGATAAAAATACCATCTGCAGATTGTTGAACTTGCAATCCAAGAAAGAAATTGATTTCTCCCATAGAACTCATTTGGAAACGAGATTTCATAATTTCTTCAAATTCATTACACTATGTTGGACTGGTAGAACCAAATATGATATCATCTACATACACTTGCACACATAAGAGATCATCATTATCCTTCTTTATAAATAAAGTAGGATCGATTTTCCCTCTTGTGTATCCATGTTGGATCAAGTGTTGAGATAATGTCTCATACCAAATTCTAGGAGCTTGATGTAGGCCATACAAAGCTTTGCTAAGCTTATACACTCGATGTGGAAATTCTGCATCCTCAAAGCCCGGAGGTTGCTTCACATACACATCATCAGTGATTGGACCATACAAGAATGCACCTTTGACGTCCATTTGATACACCTTGAATTTCATGAATGAAGCATAAGCCAAGAAAACACGAATGCATTCGAGTCTTGCAACTGGAGCAAATACTTCATCATAGTCAATTCCTTCTTCCTGTGTGTATCCTTGTGCAACGAGTCTTGCTTTGTTTCTTATAACAATGCCACGATCATCACTTTTATTTCTGAATAACCATTTCGTGCCTATGGCATTTTCTCCTTCAGGTAATTCCACTAACTTCCACACTTCTTGTTTTCGAAATTGAAGAAGTTCTTCTTGCATAGCTTCAATCCAACCATTGTCCTGTAATGCCTCGGTGACATTTTTAGGAACAATTTGTGAAAGAAAACAAGAATATAAACAAACACTTGCATGTTCAGATTTACTCCTAGTTGTTCTTTCATTCAGAGGACCAATAATCTGTGATGTTGGATGATTCCTGTGGATACGAGATGTCGGTATCTCAGTTCCTTGAACATTAACATCCAGATTTGTTTGGTTCAGATTGGAGAGCTGTTGAAACAAGGTAGAAGAATGTGGAGTGAAATTTGGAGCTTAAGTCGGAGAATTGATAAAGTAATCGAAGTTACTATGATCAATTGCATCTCCAGAGATGGAAGATGTGCCAGACTCTGGATGTCCAATTTCGGTACCATCATTAGGAATAGGATGTGATGCTTCTTGATCTACTGAAACTGAATGATCTGATGCTGAGGACGTATGAACATTGTCATTGAATTGGATTGTTGAATCCTTGACAAATGAGAAGAATGGATAATCTAGGCGAGCATCATCTGAATCATCAGAATCTGAATCATCACTGAAAGATCCAAGATCTCCTCTTGAGTTCTTCTTACCTGAAAAATCATAAGATTGATTAAACAAGTTAGATTGAAATGAGTTGGACAAAGAATTTATATCAAATAACCTGCAGGACCATTTGAAACTGATGGAAAAGAATTTTCCAGAAATTTAACGTTGAATGTTTCATTAATAATATTTGTCCTAGAGTCATAAACTCGATAGGCTTTGGAAACAGATGAGTATCCAACAAAAAATCCATTATCAGCTTTTTCTTCAAATTTTCCTAAATGATCACTTGAGTTAAGAATCATAACTGGACAACCAAATGATTTTAAAAAATTTATGTTTGGTTTCCTGTCAAACATTAACTCATATGGAGTTTTCTTTTTATCTTTCACAAGCAAGATTCTATTCTGAACAAAACATGCTATGGATATTGCTTCATCCCAGAAAGTGATTGGAATTTTGGCATCAGCTAACATGGACCGAGCAGCTTCAATCAAAGTTCTGTTCTTCCTTTCAGCAACTCCATTTTGTTGTGGAGATTTGGGAGCACTGAACTGATGAACTATACCTTTTTCTACACAAAACAAATCAATGTTAGCATTTTTAAATTCAGTTCCATTATCACTTCTTATTATTTTCACTTTTTGTTCAAGCTGATTTTCAACTTTATTAATAAATTCTTTTATAAGATTTGCTATTTCAGATTTAGCTTGAAGAAAGAAAACCCAAGAAAATCTTGTATAGTCATCTATGATAACTAAACAGTATGATTTTCAACCAATACTCCTAACATTAGTTGGTCCAAAAAGGTCCATGTGTAACATCTGGAGAGGTTTGGTGTTTGAGTTTATCAGCTTGGACTTATAAGACGCTCTATGTTGTTTTCCCTTCAGACATGCTGAGCAATGATCAGTTGTTGAAAACTTCTTGGAAGGAAGTCCAATAACATGATTTCCTGCTACAAGCTTGTTCATGTTTTTGAAGTTTGAATGACTGAGTCGTCTATGCCAAAGCTGGCTTTCATCATTTGAAGCTTTAGCAATCAGGCAAGTTGTTTCAGTTGCAGGATCCACTTGAGACATATCCAGTTTGTATACATCTCTGTCCCGAGCAGCTTTAACTATCACCCAATCATTGTTAATCTGAAAACCTGGTTTCAAGACATAACAGAAAGATTCATCAAAAAGAACAGAATAAGATTTGTCACAAATTTGGGATACACTTAGAAGATTAAAGTTCAACTGTGAACAGAAGTTGACTTTATCAAAACTGATAATCCCATTGGATACTGTTCCCTCTCCTGTTATCTTTCCACCTGCATCACCTCCAAAAGCAACATGAGTTCCATCCTTTAACTTAAATTCTTGTAACAAGGCTTGATTGCCTGTCATATGCCGGCTACACCCACTGTCAACATACCATGAGTTGATTGGTCTCCGCGGGCGTACCTTCATTCAAAAACATTTAAGGTGAGTTAGTAACCCAAGCCGAGATGGTCTTGGGCTTGCCAAACTTATCAACAATTGTAAATTGTTTGAAATGAAGTTTGTTGACATCTGGTTTATTTGAAAATTTTGGATTTTCAAATCCTCGTTTGAAAACATGTGGATTATCATCATCAAGAAATCTTGAACCATTTGAGAATGTTCCTTTGTTTAATCTCACAGATCGTGGAATAAACTTTTCTTGATTGTATTGCGTGATTTGACAAACTGTTGATTATCATAATCAGAATTGTTTCTTCTGAAAGATCTCAAACTCAAGGAAGGTTGTTGGTTTGAAAAATTAAACCCAATATTATTATTTCTCTTAAATTTTGGGTTCACATGACCTTGATTATTGAATTCCTTCCTTAAAGAGTTCTTCCTGAAATAACAATCATTTGTATTATGATTTCTTTCATCACACAAAGCACAGTATTTGTTAAAGTAACACTCAGCTGTTGTATGATTTGTCATATCACATATGTAGCAATATTTGTTAAAGTAACATTTTGAAATGTCATGATTGTACATGTCACAGATATCACAATACTTTTCAGAATGTTTAAACAACATTTTGTTAACCCTTGAAGTAGAAGCAACATGTGATTCTTGATTAAATTTAGGGTTAGGCAGATTAATATGTTGTTTATTTGGTGTGAGTTTGATCATTTGATTTTTAGGATTTTTCTTTTGCACTTGAACACAATTCTTTGACTCCTTTGGTTCAAATCTTTTATGCACAGCGGAAGTCTTATGACCTGAACTTGTCTTCAGATCAGAGTCAGATTTGATCTTGGGTTTAGGTGTCATTTTTGTGTTTGTGTTCATGTCAAAAGTTCCTGCAGACACAAACTTCACAGGTTTAATTTGATTGTTGTTCTGTGACTGATTTTGATTAATTGATTCAGCTTCTTAGCTTTTGCAACTTGTCTTCTTCTTTGATTTCTTACTCTTGATGATGTTTTCTTGATTTGAGTTCTAATTGAATCTTGAGAAGATTCTTTTTGACACTCGTTATTTCATTTAGTTCATTTGAACTTGAATCATCAGAAAGAATATTATCTGTTTTAATTTCTTCACATTTTCCTTTCAGTTTGTTATTGACTTCAGTAGATTCTTCACTCTTTAGTTCACTTTGTTCAATAAAAGTTTCACTTTTTGGTACAAACAGCTTCTTTTGCTTTTGTTGAGGTTCATAAGATTTTACTTTGATTGGATGACCATTTTTGATCTTGTCTAAGTCAGTTTCTTCATAAACTTCAACATTTTTCTTTTTAAAGTTCTTTTGATCTTGAAATTCCTTCAGTTTAGCTTTGTTTTCTGGTGAATGATCATGTGTATTGAAATTTTCTAGTAATGTGTTTGAGATTGATTCAGGCATAGGTTCATGTGTGAATCCTAATCCTGTTTTATCTTTGTCATTTCTTCCATTTACCAGTTGCTCAACAATTTTCTTTGAGCTTTTAACTTTGGCTAAATCTATTTGAGTTGCTGCATGTGCCAATTTTTCTTGTTCAAGTGTTTTATTCATCTCTTCAAGTTGTTTCTTTACAAGTTCAAGTTCTTTAAGAGTTTTGTTCCATGAAGCTTGAAGAGACATTATCTTTTCATCAGCAATTTTGTGGTCTGATTTTAGTTTATTGTGCCTTGATTCTTCTTGTTTGAGTTTGTCACATATTTTGAATGAATATGTTCTGTAGTGTTCAACTTGTTCAAAACATGCTTTTGTGCACATTTTCTCTCTTACATCCACTGGTATTTCTGGATAAGAGTTAGAAGATTCAGTATCAGAAGATGAAGTAACAACCTTTGGTTGTTCAGACTGAGCCATAAGAGCAACTTCTTCAGTAGTTTCTTTTGGATCTGATTTGTCGCTCCAGTCATACTCTTCTTCTTGATCTGATTCATCATCCTTCTTTGGATCTTTATCTTCAGACCAGTCTTCATTATCAACTTCAGCAACTAAAGCCAAATTAGCAGTGAGATCAGCAGTAAACTGTTCTGCATATGCACTCCAGTCATAACCATCTTTGATGTTTACAACTAGTGCCTTCTTTGGTTCCTCACTATTCTTCTCTTCTTTGGGTTCTGGCATAGGTAGACTTTGGTATGGCTTTTGGAAAGTCTTGTTTGCCTGTTGCTGATATTTCTGACCATTTGAGCTGCCTTGACTATTTCCTCCTTGGTTTCTTGGAGCTTTACATTCTCTTGAAAAATGACCATAGCTGTTACAATTAAAGCATCTTGATTTTGACTTATCAAACCCAACAGTTTTGTTTGCACTGGGTTTGTAATTTCTGTTAGTATAAGAATGCTTTTGAGTTCTGTAAGCTATCATGACCATTTTCCAATTAAGATCCATTTCTTCTACATCATCAGGATCCATCTCAAAGAGATCTTGTAGAACTAGCTCCACTTGAGTCAGATGACTGCCTTGATAAGCTTGGAAACTTGCCGTGAATGTTGTGAAAGCAGTTTTTGACTCTTCATCTTGTAAAAGAATGTTAATCACATCTTTCACTTTGCTTGGATTGGGAGAGTTTGAGGAGGATGGCATCTCAGTTGAAGGTTTATGCATTTGAGCTTTAGGAGAAGATTGTGATTGTGGTTGAGTAGAGTAAGCAGGTGTGCTAGTAAAGAATCCTGCTCCCACAAACAGATCACCTTCATCTTCAGGAGTTGATTGATCTTTAGCCAGAAATGCATTCTCTACGGTATTTGCTGGAGAAGCAACATACTTATACTGAGATGTTGATGCATGTCTATCATTGTTTCTTGAAATCTCATCAATCTCAACAGATTCAATCTTAGCAATGAGAAGGTCAAGATCCATTGGAAACTTTTCAGTATGTTTCAACAAAGTAACAGTTTGTTTCCAAGATGATGGTAGTGCATTCAGAAGTCTGTTGTTTAAGTCTTCAAGATCATTCTTGATTCCCAAAGTAGACATTTCTATAGTTAATTGCACAAACCTTTTCATCATTTGATTAATAGTTTCTCCTGAGATATGCTTAAAAAGTTCCAATTGCCTTTTCAGTTTTTGCTTTTTCAGATCTTGAATTTCATTCCCTCCTTCACATATAACCTTCAGTGCTTTGTACATAGTATATCTAGTTTGATAGTTTTCAAGTCTGGATAGTACTTCCAAAGGTAGCCCTTTACACATGAGAGAATAGGCTTTGACATCATTTTTCACCTTCTTTAAGTCTTCTCCATGTAGGTTATCTTCTGGATATGGTTCTTGTGTATCTTTAGTATACACAAATCCTCTGTCTGGACCATCAGTAGTCACAGGAATGTAAGGTCCCTTTTCAATTGATTTCCATAGATCAGTGTCTATGGAATTGAAATGATGTTTCAGTCTAAGAGACCAGTTTTTAAAATCAGCTCTATTTTTATGTTTTGGAACTCTGTTCTCAGAATCCTCTGATTTCACCATTCTTATATTTTTTGTTGTTTTCTAAGCTTTTGAATTAAAAAAAAATTAAAAAAATATTTTTGGATTTTTGAAATTTTATGAAAAAATTTCTAAGTGTCAAAGCTAATGAGTCTGAACAGTAGTGATACGTCCCAACAGTAGTAAAACGCCTAAACAGTGGTGATAAGTCCCAAAGTGTGAAACGCCCAACAGCTGATAAGTCTAAGGGATTGCCTTAGAAAATTTCCAACACAAGTTAGAAAGTCCAAACAGTAGTGAAACGCCTTCACAGTTGAAACTCACAGTTGTTATACGTCCACACAGTGATGGTATGTCCAACCAAGTGAAACTTCCACACAGTGGTTATAAGTCCACACAGTGGTTATACGCCTAGGGGTAAAATGACTGAACAGATGAGAAAGTCTAAATGGTTCTCAAACGCCCAAACACTTGGGCAAATTTCAGTGTTTTTCAGCCCTAAAACGACACATTCATCAGATTCATATGAATGTAACGAACTCAGAAATTTCAAAATCCTTCAATTGTTGATGAATTGAACAGAAACTTTCTAATTAGTTCATGATTATACCGATAATCAATCCTCTAACCTCAATTTCAGTGATTATCAACCAATTTCAGTGAATTTCAGAAATTTTAGGTCGAACACTCAAGAACACTTTCTCAAACTGTTTTTCACTAATTCACTCGATTTTGATGAGATAAACTGCAATTTGTGATTCAAAACATGTTTCTGATGATGAAACACAGCTCTGATTCACAATATTTCAATTGAATTGTCACTTGATTACAGATTTCAGTGGATTTTTGAAGTTTCTATCTTTGACAGAACCTCAAAAACACTTAACCGAAAGCTCTGATACCAATTGATAGGATCAATTAGAGCAATCTGTAACAAATGATAAGAACAATTCAAAGAAATACAAAAAAATGTAATCAAATCAAGCAATATCAACAAATTCAGTATTTATTGATAGCAAAGACGATTACAAGAGTTAGAGAGCAGTTCATGCAAAAAAACTTAACAATCTACTCTAAGTCTAAGCTATTTATACTAGAAAACAAAAGGAACTAAATTTACAAGACTAGTCCCTATACTAGTATAAAATACAAAAACTAGACAATAAAGACTAAATGTTAATCTTCTAAGGGACCTAACATACTCTCCGAGGTAACTGTGCCCTGTAGGGGGTCCATTCGTGAAGCAAGTAACCCTATTTAGATTCCAATTCCTTTTACTCATATTGATTATTCCAACGAGATATGGGAGTAAGACTTTTGCTCGAATTCCCGACGGTACGGAGTGTTCTAGGGTAAGGTATTAGAGAATCACTTTAGGAGAGGTTTGAAAATTTAGAGAGAAGTAACACCAACGCTTACGGTCGGGGATGATTATGTAGACTTTCTTTGTCTACAATCTGCTGCATGTCTATCACTTCGTTGTAGTTGGATCTCAAGTGATTTAACACATGAGATTTCTTGTAGCTGATCTTCTATGCTTCTTAGTACATCTTTTGGAGCAATACCATTCTTTAAGTTCAACCATGAGTTCTTCCTATGAATTCTTCATTATTATCGACCGCATTGATTCGAACAAGTTTAGGACTTTATCAAGGTGCTTGCTAGCACAAGAAAGTTAACTACCACTCTAATAACTTATCGTATAGTTCGAGATCGTATTCTACTTCAGATCTTTGCGCTCGAATCATGAACTTATCGCTCAAACAGTAGAGATCTCCGAGTAGAGATAACTTACAAGGTTATTAAAGTTTTCCGCATCGGCTATCACGCGTTTCCAAAGATGAGGGTTATGCTATAGGGCTTAAGGTGAGTAGCACTACTCGTTAAGAGAATAAATCGGGAACAGAGGGTGAGTGGAAAAATCGGGGATCCAAAGAAGTCGCAAGTTCAGATTTTTGTCTTGAATCTTGAAGGTTAGCTTTTCTCGGCAATTAACCCTGGCACTTGAATCTTTATCTTCGAAGAATCTGCATTTTAGAAGGAGGTTTCATTTCCTATATATTCTGGCACTCAGAACTTTATCAACAACACGGCCAGTTAAGAGCACGGTCAAAATAATTCAACTCATGTTGCAGGTAAAGATTGTTAGTAGGTAACTAACGATTCATTGATGATGAAGGATTTCACAAACACTTGGTACTATGAGAGGTGATTGTTAATCATTATCAGAGCTGATATTAAGGATTTTCTTTTGGATTAAGTGGTTCTGTGACGTCAAATAGGTATAAAGAAATCAGTTATCAAAGACTTTAAGAATTTGATAGAGGGATTCTAGAGTCCAGAATGTCCTATGATGTGCAGGCTAATAAGGAAGAAAGAAGTGACAAGTCTTCTATGTCATTGACTACATGACGTGCTTCTCGACAGTCCATTACTCCAATCTATTCTCGGTTGTAGAGTTTATGTTAAGGAGTCTTTTATAATACCAACAAAGTTGAAACGAATTCTGTAATAGGTAAAAAGAAATCCTTGGGCATCACAAAAAGAATGAACGATATCGCTAAAGTACACGCATAACTTAGGTGAAGTATCGTACTCTCAGCGCGAGACCAGTTTAGTTTGAGAACAACACCTGACGATATTTTGATTCAGATAATTGCATCATTATAAATCCAATAGGGTAGTAGAACAAAAGGAAAGATAAGAAGAAGAAAAGGAATAGTTACTGCAACGTCGTCCTTGGTTGCTCTTCAAGTGTCAAATGGTTTTCGCCCAGCATGAAAGTTTTGAACATGAAATTATTGAATATATTCCAAATATTTGTGTTTATTCTTGTATTTATTGGTTCTTTAAGTGTTTTACATTGATATTAGTTTACATGACAGGGCCCACCAGAATTCAAGTGTACCTGTAAATTCACCATTACGTGTGCACACGTAATCTCAATTTACCTTACACTATCATTCTAGTCATTCCCATCATAAGTTCTGATTTTGTGTAATTAGGTCTTTGAGTTACAATTCCCCTTTGGTCATCATCTGCAATTAAGCACATTTAGATTCCTAATTATGCTAACAATCTTGCTAATCCAACAATTGTGTCAAAGTACAGTTTCAATAAATCAAGCAATAAATGAGCATTCAGGTACATACTATTCTAGGGAGCAGATCAAACAAAAGACATCATGGGTTACTATCCTATCACTGCATTCCAACAAGCATCACCATACAAATGAAGCATATAAGCAAGTATCAGCATTCCAACAAGTATCATCTTACAAATGAGGCATAATAGCAAGTATCATCATTTCAAACAAGTATCAGTATAACAGTTGTCTCCGGTAACGACACAAGTCGTATCAAGTGTATAGCCAACAACAGTTGTTTCATATAGTGACAAAAGTCAACTGTGCAATCAGATAAGTATCTCTCCCGGATTTAAGTCCTAATTTATATGCACACCTTTGGTTTCTAATATTCTTAGTACTTGACAGTCAGTAGTCCTAAGAGTCAACTCCAAAAGACTCCATACTTTCATGGTTTACTCGGGTGCACCTATCATAGGTAATACCCTAATGTATCAAGGTTTCTTATATGGTAGAGAATTCTTAATGGGATATATGTAATCCTTAAGGTATACAATAAAGATGCGAGTTCTTGTGGAACCTATTCTTGCTGCAAACTTCGGATCACTGGATCATGGAAACAACCTACTAGGCTGGTCCTATTTATGGTTACAGCTTAGGTATCACAAAGCAAACCCACATTTCTACACCTTGGTTCAACAAAGCTCGGATGAGTCATCTTACTAATTTGGTCCTATGGGGTTCATATGGTTGTAGTTTAGGTCTCGCGAAGCAGACCCACTTCTCTACAACCTTTGGCTCTGATACCAATCTGTCACACCCCTGGCCCAGAGAGGCGGGACGTCACGATTAGTAAACAACACCAAAATGCAGCGGAAACTAAATGGTTTATTACAAAGTGTCACATGATATTTACATTAAAATATAGGCTTTGTTTCCAATTCACAAGGTGCTTCACCCTACAATCTATAGGTGTCATGATCAATCTCTTAGGAAATGTTTCTTGATGCTTTAGTATCTAAGGCTTCTAGGCTCGACTTTTGTCTTCAACGCCTACCCTTATATCTTGCTTCAGATTAGGGTACCTTTTATAGCTCAACTATTCTCCCTAGCTGTACCTGAAGACATGCTCAAAAAGATTTTGTGTCAACATAAAGTTGGTGAGTTCAAGTGGTTAAAGTTTTAGAAAACGAAAGTCTCTTTAGAATCCATTAGTAAAATTTTCAAAACATATGTGCTTTAAGTCTTAAACAAAAGGGACTCTGGAAATCCACATTTAAAAGTTTAGAATCAAGTGTAAAAGCTTATGAAAAATCTCATTTGATTTTAAAAGCATCATTTTTAGTATCAGTCATCGTGGGGTATCACAATCAACCCTTCACTTGGTCCCCGGTTGGCCTCTTCTAAACTTGTGTTTAACCGGATATTCCCGAAGGAAAGAACCAAGCCTCAGAACAGTGAACCATTCCTGCCTAGACGGTTCACCATAGTTTCATATTCAAAACCTGTTACATGCCACAAACGACCCCTCAGGATCTCAGTGGGGTACCTCCCTGTAGCGGGAGCCACTGTGCGTGGGGATTCCCCAAATAGATCTATCCAAATAAAACAAGCGGTTCACAAAAGAATTAATGATCATGACATAAGTATCAGCAGGTATCCAAAAGTCCCACATACAAGCATCAAATAAAGCACAATCACAGTTCATAGACAAAAGAGCATGTTCCATCCCAAAAACAGTAAGTAAAAAGGGATCACTAGAACTCACCTGGTATCCTTATATAAATTCAGAGCTCGATAAAGAAAAGTGATGATCATCAACAAAGCAATCCTAACTTGAACATATAAGATTCACATTTAGAATTAGCATGATGTTATTACATGCGTGCGGTTGAGCTCTTTGGTTGACTTAAGGTTGGTGATTAGTATCCTGAGTGTATCCTAGCTTCTTGTAGATTGGTATTTGTCATGAATTAACTCATGTACATAGGTTAGTTAATGCACTTAATCAAAAATTGAGTCTTAGCATAAATAAGGTAGAAAATCAATTTATGTCATGGATTCCAAATCTTCAAAAATAACTTTCATTGACAATGTAAGTAATATATAATGTTCCAGGCGATGTTTTTAATGCTTACACTTACATCTTCATATTAAATTGACTGATGCTAGAATAATTCAAATATTGATAATATTTGACTAGATTTTTAATAAAAAGGGTGACACCAATATTATTTCTTTCGATAACAATGAGATGACCGACCATTAATAACAACAAGATGGTAGATCATTATAACGTTTTAGGTCTTTTATCTTAATTAAAACGTATAGATGTCGGTTAACCTAAATATTCATTGCATAAATATACAAATGTACAATCGTATTTGTATGAATTACATCTCTAAGTCTTGTATGATTATATGTTACACGATATGAACTTATTTGTATCGTCTATGACATGTTATAACCATTTCCCAAAAATGTAATGCTTCATATATTTTATCAAGGTTGATTTCTAAAAATAATGTTGTTACTTAAATCTCGTGCCCAAACCATCCATTTAAATCAGATAATTATAACAAGTGACGTTCATTTTCGTTTAATTCACATATTTTATAATTTATGCCCTTTTTATATAATTAGAGCTCAATAACACGAATGCAAATTATGATTCAATTTCAATGAGTTGCGCGTGCGATTTTACCTTCCACTCGATTATAAATTCTAACCCACTCGTTTACGCCTTGATTTAATCATGTTCCTGTTCCGTTGACTGCTCGTTGACCACGTTGTCAATGCCTTACTTTGCCATCCTAACATGACCACAACCCTTAACAACAACAACCACACGATCAAGACCACTCCAACACTACTAAAACGCCATTCCACTACTATTTTCTACGATCATTCTAATCATCTTTAGGCCATTATCAAAGTGGCCTAACTTGCCACTCAATTTGATAACCCAAACCAGCATCCTTAATCACATCCTTATCCATCATTTCCACAATCACCGTGCATCACCGCCACAACCGACGTTTAACTCCACAACCGTCACATGCACGACTTATTAACTGCAATCAACAACCCCAAACACAACCATAATCACAAACATCATCATAACCATCAACACCACCACCATTATCAACACTTACCGCCCTAACCGACACCAAATTAACCATTTTGACAGCTTTCAATCAACACAACAACCTATTACCTCATCACAGCCACCTTGGGCAGCCCTCGGGTGCCCAAAATCGACTGCCATCAACGTTCCTACCATGGCTGTTAACAACTATAGCCACAATCAACCATCACTACCCTAGCCGAGAGTTGTGGTGGTCTCCGACCACTAACCACAACCACCACAGTCAACACCACCGCCAACTTCCAAATCCAGACACCAACCACGACCGCCATCACCACTGCCGTCACAACCATCACCTAACACCAACCACAGTCGTGGTTGACCTCCACCACCACAATAACCACAGTCACCGTCGACCACAACCGATAACCTAAACCACATACTACAGCTGCTGCTACTCGGCGCCCGGTGGGCATCCTCACCGCCGGCAGCCACCACAACCACAACCAATCCGCAACCATAGCCACAATCAGCCACCACGACCAACAACACTAAGACCGCGGCCGCACCTGGGGTCGGCCTTCACAATATCGACATTGACGGCCGAGACCAACAACATTAGCCACCGAAATCACGTTGTAGGTCGAGGACTTACCTGCGACCAACACCACCTCCTGCACCCACTGCCTAAATACCACAAAAACCACCACCGTCGGACCCTATCACCATCGCCTCTAGCCGGATTTACAGTTAAAACCGATGCCTCCATCGTGTTCGGAAAGAAGAGAGGAGTCGGGTAGGCTACGTCGCTCGTCGGAGACCGCCGCCGGTGGGCGGAATCCGGTAGGGGTTCGCATTGGGGGGGTTGTTGCGGCTGGCTCTCCCTCTTTCTCTCTTCTCTGCCCTAATTCTGATTCTAAAAACCCTAAAAATGGAAGAATAGTTGCTTATATAGTGGGGGTTAAGAGAACGGTTCGTTAACGGGTTAGTTCGCGTCGCGTCTGAAACCGTCTCTTGTAACTTTTAAATTTCATTTCATATTAGTTCTAATTATTAAATGTAATAATATTTTAAGATTATAAGTTTTATCGTATTAAAAACATACCGAATAATTGAACGGGTTGTAAATTAACGCGTATTTACCACGTTTAACGATTTTACGCGTTTTTATCAAATGAGCGTTAATATTATCATTTTGGTATCAAAATATATGCAGTTAAGTATTAAATGATATTTTGAGCATTATCTTCCCATGTTGGTCACGTTAAAACCTTATCTGTCGAATTCTCGGATTTTGACCTAATTCCAGATTGACGCACGTCCCGGTCACGTTTCGGAACGCATATAATCCAGACAACATATCACTCATCAATTTAATATGTTATGATAATCAACAATGATTAGATGAATGTTTACAGAGTTACGAGGCTCGGTGGCCATAACAGGCGTCAGTTAAATGCCGGCGGAAACCGGTATTCGCGTTTCGCTTACGTATCTCCATTGCTTATGCATGATTGATGAAAAATCTTTTAGCAAGCATTATTCATGATATTAGTTAAGGTTAACAATGATTTAGATTGGATGACAACCCATTTTAAGGATTTCTGATGGAATTCAGACGTAGTACGCGGTAAATTGCGGATTTTACTCGGTATGGGTTCTGAATCTGTTTTTAGCTTGGATATTTCCATAGTTATTTCAAATCACCTAATAATTCATTGTTTCATGGTTTCTTGTTTAATTAGTTCCTAAACGTGTATTTGGGCCTTAAATGGGCCTTTTTATAAGTTCGGGCCCTTATTGGGCTTATTGGGCCCAAAAAGGCTTGTTTGATTTTGCAAGATTTCTTTGGTAAGCCCAAATCAATCAGGACCTTTATTGGGTCCTATAATACATTAAGTTTTCTGATTGGGCTAGATTTCAGAGGTGTTACACTAGGTACTGTGGCCAGGAGGTGCGATGCACCGTTATAGAAGGTCTATGATAGGCCTAGGTCCAGTACCACAAAACAGAAGGGTATTGCATATGGCAATGGTACACTAAACTTTACCTTAGGTACTATGGCCAGGAGGTGCGATGCACTGTTATAAAAGGTCTATGATAGGCCTAAGTCTAGTACCACGAAACAGAAGGGTAAGAAAAGAGGTAATGATGAAAGAGTAAGAATGACAAGAAAGTACGATAAATGAACGGAAGTTAAAGAATGAATGAATGAAAGTAATGAACGGACAAAATGTAATAACAAAATACAAAACGGGATCCTTGTCACTCGACCTCAGTAATCATGGCTGCGTGCCATGAAGAGGGTAAAGTTTGACACGATCTAGATAGAAGTAAAAGATAATAATTGATGTAAGACGAATGAACGATAGCTAATGAACGGATGATGAAGATAATAAAGATATTATCTATGTGTACGTATGATGTATGATTGCGTGAAAGTAAAGAAACAGTTTTAATGAAAGTAAAGTATTTTACTTATAAAACTAGAACTCACTCAGCAACGCTAACTTTTTATGTGTTTCCAGTTGGCAGGTAAGGTTGCTGATGATGGCACGGGGCGGCTACTCAACTCTTTTTGGATGGCATTCTTTTGTTTAATGTTTTTGCATTGTAATACGATCGAGCAATCTTTGTAATGAATGATGTATTAACTTGCAGAAGCATTGACATTGAAATGAAATGTATGTTTAAATGTTTTCGCTGCAACGTTTTTATGTAAGAGGATGAAAATATATCTTTTATGTGCGATGATTGACCAGCTGTAACCGTCCCGGGAACGGGGCCTTACAAGTTGGTATCAGAGCTAAAGTTTAAGTGAAATGGGTAAATTTTCAAAATAAACCTAAACTCAAACTGAAAATGGGACGGAAAAGGAAGGGATGCCAGTCTGAGTAGGTGCGTGCCATCAGGTATTTTCTTAATGTTAACCGGTATTATGTGCGCATGTTATGTGGTTTATTTGTTGCTAGTAGATTTAGATATTGATGTAGTCAGGACAGGTAATGCTCGGGGTATGAAGAGTGAAGTAAGTGGCTAATCACAACTGGCCACTGTAATTAGCGACTTACTATACTTGACATAAACTGAGCTATTCCCTTGAATGACCGTGTTGGTGTTTGAATCTTTCAGTGCGTGATAGAGGATGGCCGGTGGTAGATCATCTAAAGCCTTGCGTGGTGGGCTTGCTGCTGCATCACGGCTTTATGCTGGTGGGACAATATAGTCCAAGCCGAGGGTAGTAGGGCCATTGAAAAAATGAAGTGGTCCGAGTTGAAAAGGTTAGTGATTGAGGAGTTCTGTCCTCACAGGGAAATGGATAAGGTTGAGAGGGAATTTCTACAACTGGAGGCAGGAACCATGACACACCAAAAGTACACCACAAAGTTCAGCGAGATGGCACGTCTGGTGCCAGATCAGGTGATGCCTCTGTCACGAAAGATTAAGAGATACATTCAGGGTTTGCCAGCGGATATTCGCAGGCACATGATCACTGCCCGACCAAGCACATTTAGGTTGGCGGTGGACTTGGCAGGGAGGTTGTATGATGAGAGGGATGTGGTGGTGGTGGCTGAAGGTAATAGGAAGGGTAGTGGTGATCGAAACTGGAGAGGGAAGAGGTTTGGTCGGGGTGATGCCTCGACGGGTAACAAGAAGGCACGGGTGGATGACCGTCGTGTTGTCACATCGAGTGCGGGTATGAAGAAGTGAGGTAAGTGTAGGAGAGAGCATAGTGGGGAATGTAGACTGGGGTTGAACGTGTGCTTCAGATGTAGGAAGTCGGGGCATATAGCCAGGGACTGTCATGCGGTCCGATGCTTTAACTGTGGCATGGAGGGCCAAGTAACTAACGATTGTAAAAGCATAGGGCTAAGGGTTCTGGGGTGAAGAAGACGAGAAGTGAAGGGCCGAGGGCGAGGGCCAGGGCATTCACCATGAAACAAGAGGAAGCTAGGACGGACCCTGATGTTGTGTCTGGTACGTTTTTGGTGAACCAAACTTTAGCTTCTGTGTTGTTCGATTCCGGTGGGGAGGGCAGCCCTTACCCTCTCCCCACACCCACACATTTCAGTTATAGAGAGAAAGAAGAGAAAAAAGGGAGAAGAGAAGAAGAAAGCTTGGTTTGAGCGGGTTCGAGAGTGCAAAATCGTCGTGTAGCGGGTTCAAACGAAGCCCTTCTTCTTAGTGTCATTTGTGTGAGTTCTAGGACCCCTATTTTACTCGTTTTCAATTGATTTGGAGCTGGAACACATAGTAAACCCGTTTTTGTATGTGTGTGTGCTTGACCCATTTAGGGGTGTTTGTGTGTTATGCGTTTGGTGGTTGTTGACGGGCTTGTGTGTTCTTTAATGGTGTTGTAGAATGCAATCCTAAGGTTTAGGATGGTTGATTTGGGCTTAGAATAGGTTTGGATGAGCTTGGAGGTTGAAAATAGCAGATTGGGTTCGGGATGAACTGCATTCTGCATCAGTTAGGGCTAGGCGACCGACTGGAGGCAAGACGGCCGACTGGAGTGCGATTGAGGTTTAGTCGCACGAATGAGGTTCAATCGCATGACTGGAGGGCCAGTCGCATGGGGAGTCATGCGATTAAGAGCCCATTCGCATAGTGTTCATCCGCATAAGGTCCATTCGCATAGAGTCCATCCGCATGAGGTCCATTCGCACGACTGGGTGTTCATCTGCATTGGTGTTCATCTGCATAGGTCCATTCGCATGATGTTTGGTCGCATGGAGGCCATGCGACTGAAGGGTGCCCATACGCCCAAATAGAACTGTTGTACCCGAGGAGGAGCATAGTTTAATTACTGACTTTCAGGGAAAGTGCAGACGTAAGTTTTGATGAAAGTTCCCGTAAGTTCATGTAAGATGGCCGTTGAGGCCTTAGAAGTTATGTCGGGCATGATGACGATGATGTTGCATGTTTATGCATGATGTATGTGTAGGATTCTATATGCCCAAGACACGTAGATTAGTGATGCGGTTAGTATGTTATGATCCAAGTCGGGTTATACCCAATAACAAGCATTGCAAGCACAAACAATTATTTAATTGATGATATGATCATGCAATTAAATAATCACACCAAATTTAGAAAATAGGTTTTCTAAACATTGCATTTGTAGTGGAACAAATTATAAGGATATTTTGTTGATGAATTTTATTATTTGTATTGTTATTTAAATAGGTTTAAGTAACATTAAATAATAAAATGAATGAGTTATTTAAATTAAAAGGGGTTTGTTTAAATAATGTAACACCCGGATATTTACTTTGTAGCCGACGAAAGAAGAAAAAAAAAAGAAATAAAGTCCAAAGTCGGGGGACCAAACCCGCCAACACACGAAAGTTGGGCAAATGGGGACATGTTAAGGGAGAGGGCAGTCCGTCTTCCCCTCCCCACACACACTTTTCAGCCACAAAAGAAAGAGAGAAAGAGAAAGGAAGAAATGAGGAAGAAAGGGTCGATTCGGGTCGGTTCGGGCTTGAAATTCGTCGTGTAGCTAGTCAAAACGAAGCTCTTCATCTTCTTGTTTGTGTGAGTTCTAGGACCCCTATTTTTCTTGTTTTCAACCGATTTTGGGGTTGGAACACATAGAACCCCATTTTTGAAAATGTGTGCGTTTGACCCATTTGGGTGTGATTGCGTGTGGTGTGTTTGGAGTATGTTCTTGGACTTGTGTGTGCTTGAATGGTGTCATAGTATGCATTCCTAAAGTTTAGGGTGGTTGATTTGGGCTTAGAATGAGTTTGGATGAGCTTAGAGGTCGAAAATGGCAAATTGGGTTCGAGGGGACTGCATTCTCCACTAGTTAGGGTTGGGCGACCGACTGGAGGTCATACGACCGACTGGAGGGCGATTGGGTTCCAATCGCACGATTGAGGGTCCATTTGCACGACTGGGGTCCAGTCGCATGGGGAGTCATGCAACTGAGGGTCCAGTCGCATAGGTGCTCAGTAGCATGAGGTCCAATCGCATAGGTCCATTCGCATAGTGTCCAATCGCACGATTGAGGGTCCATTCGCATGATTGGAGGTTCAGTCGCATGGGAGTCCATTGGCATTGAGTCGCATGATGTTCAGTCGCATGGAGGCCATGCGACTGAAGGGTGCCCAATCGCCCAAATAGGGCTGCTGTGTACGAGGAGAGGCATAGTTTAATTACTGATTTTCGGGGAAAAGGTAGGGGTAAGTACTGATGTGGTCATCCTCGTAAGTACATGTAAGATGGCCGTCGAGGCTTTAGAAGTTATGTTGGGCACGATGTGATAGCGTTGCATGTTATGCATGATGTATGTATGTTAAGTATGATGTAGCCCATGTATGATGGTAATGACTGATGAGTGCTAAATGTCGATGTTCCTTGTTTCGATGTATGTTTATCTTTCCCGTAACTTTACATGTTATGATTAACGAATGAAACGGAAAGTATTATGTAACGTAAAGTCAAAGATAATGAAAGAGGAAAGGAATGAAAGAATGCATGCATTAACGAACGAATGAATGAAAGTAAGAAAAGGCTTGCAAGCAAATGTATGGATGTTCACACCCAATGAAGGGTGTTAGCTCAACCGTGTGCGGGTTAGCTACCCAGAAGGATGCATACTGGGGGTCCAATCCTTGTCATTGACCATATGTATGGGATCCTTACCGCTTGCCCTAGGTACTGGAGTCAGCTTTGTGCATAATGTTCGAGGTCTATGAAAGACCTCAGGCCCAGTAACCAGCTTCGTGCACAATGTTCGGGTATAGCACTGGCATTGATCCGTAATGAAAGAGAAAAGATAAGTGGTGAATGTACTTGCCCTAGGTACTGGAATCCGCTTCGTGCACAATGTTCAGGGTCTATGAAAGACCTCAGGCCCAGTAACCAGCTTCGTGCATAATGTTCCAGGTAATGTACAGGTCATCGGAAGTAATGAACGTATGAATGAATGTAATGAATGTATGAATGAAAGTAAGAAACGTACGAACAAAAGAAAGAGTTTATTAATGTATTTGAACGAAAGTAACGAATGTGAATGTTAACGATCTACGGTAAATGAATGAAAGCTAATGAATGAATGATGAAGATAATAACGATATTATCTATGTGTACTATGTTGCGTGACCGCATGTATGTAAAGAACGGTTTAACAAAACAAAAGTATGTTTTATTATAAAACTAGAACTCACTCAGCAACGCTGACTTTTTATGTGTTTCCAGTTGGCAGGTAGTGTTGCTGAGGATGGCACGAGGCGGCTACTCAGCTCTTTTGGATGGCATTCTTTTGTATAATGCTTTTGTGATGTAATACAAAATAGATATTTGTAATTGATTAACGTTGTATTAACTGGCAAAAGCATTTATAATAAATTGAAAAGTTATTTCAAAGTTTCCCGAATGATTTCTGTAATGATTATATAATGACGTGTTCTAAGTGCAATGATGACCAGCTGTGAGGTGCCCGGGAACGGAATAGATATTTTGTAATTGATTAACGTTGTATTAACTGGCAAAAGCATTTATAGTAAATTGAAAAGTTATTTCAAAGTTTCCGCCGAATGATTTCTGTAATGATTATATAATGACGTGTTCTAAGTGCAATGATGACTAGCTGTGAGGTGCCCGGGAATGGGGCCTGACAAGTTGGTATCAGAGCCAAAGTTTAAGTGAAACGGATAAATTTTCAAAATAAACCTAAACTTAAACTGAAAATGGGACGGAAAGGGAAGGGATGCCAATCTGAGTAGCTGCGTGCCATCATGTATTTTTTTAAAGTTAACCGGTAGTATGTGCGCATGTTATGTGTTTATGTGTTGCTGGTAGATTTAGATATTGATATAGTCAGGATAGGTAATGCTCGTGGTGCGAAAAGTAAGGTAAGTGGCTAATCACAACTGGCCACTGTAATTAGGGAGTTACTATACTTGACAAAACTGAGCTATTCCCTTGAATGACCGTGTTAGTGTTTGAATCTTTCAGTGTGTGATAGAGGATGGCCGATGGTAGATCATCCAAAGCCTCACGTGGTGGACTTGGTGCTGCATCGCGACCCAAGAGAGGCAGACCTAGAGTTGAGAAGGTGGTTACTTAGGGACCCGAAACCCCTTATCTGGAGGGTGGTAAGGAGAGTGCAAATCTGAGGGCCTCGGTGAAAGAGGCGATGGTCGAAGAGGTGCATTAGGTCATGCAGATGATCTTACCGTCTGTTGTGACTGAAGTGATAAATGCAGTGCGGGAAGGAGAAAGGCAAGAGAGAAACCGGTCCTCGGGAGGACGGGAACAATCCAAGACTGAGACAATTCCTTCTGATAATGAAGAGAGGAGGAGGAGGAGGAGCCTGTGTAGGAGTCGGCACGGGGCTGTAACTACGAGGCATTTCAAAGGTGTAAGCCCCCTACTTTTGATGGAAACGGCACTGCTGCTGCGGCTCACCGATGGGTGAGAGAAATGGAGGCTGTTTTGAATATCAGCAGTGCAGGGAGGATCAGAAAGTAAAGTTTGCTGCCCATTCTTTTGTGGACTCGGCTTTATGCTGGTGGGACAATATAGTCCAAGCCAAGGGCAGCAGGGCTATAGGTAGGATGAGATGGTCAGAGCTGAAGAGGTTGGTCATTGAGGAGTTTTGTCCTCACCGGGAAATGGATAGGTCGAGAGGGAGTTCCTGCAGCTGGAGGCGGGAACGATGACGCACAAGCAGTACACTACAAAGTTCAACGAAATGGCACGCCTGGTGTAGGATCAGGTGACGCCTCTGCCACGAAAGATTAAGAGGTACATTCAGGGTTTGCCCGTGGATATTCGCAGGCACATGATCGCTGCCCAACCAAGCACGTTTAGGTCGACGGTGGACTTGGCGGGAAGACTGTACGATGAGCGGGGTGTAGTGGTGATGGCGGAAGGTAGTAAGAAGGGTGATGGTGATCGAAACTGGGGTGGAAAGAGGTTTGGTCGGGGTGATGCCTCGACGAGTAGCAAGAGGGCACAGATGGATGATCGCCGAGTAGCCACACCGGGTACGGGACTGAAAAAGTTTGGCAAATGTGGAAGGAGCACAGTGGCAGGATGGATTGGTTGGCGGACTTCGAGGCGAATATAGTGTGTCGAAAGAAGATGGTTCGGTTGATAGCACCTGACAGGAGTTCGGTAACCGTTTATGAAGGGTTTTGTCACATGTAAAACAAGTAAGTTTAACCATTTAAACTTAAAAAACGCAGCGGATATATAGTATAACATATGGTTTATAATCTGAGTGTTTTGGCCATTTTAAACAATAAACAAAACCCAAGAATCAAAGGATCATCTTATGTGAATAAGCAAGCTATGTAAACATAAAACATGCATTATGGACAGCCATATAGAGGCTGCCATAATCTACCTTTCAGCAGCCCAAAAGGGGTTGAAATGTTTGAAGATGAAGATGTTTTTGAGCAGCAAGCCTTCAAGGTAGAGGACCTCAAGTTGTGATACCCACAAACCCCTTCAAACACCAAGCTTGTTAGGGAGCTTGACACCAACTCTTTCCTCCTTGCAAATCCGAATTTTCAGCAAGCAAGACTTCAAAATTCAGCCAAGAATTTCAAGTTTTTGGAGAGGAGGAAGAGAGAAAAAAAGCTCTTGCATGTAAGAGAGATAGTGTATTGTGAAGAGTGTAAGTCTATTCAAGTCTTAGACAAGTTCAAGACAAAATGGTGGGGTGTTCTAGGCCAAGCGGCGGCCGAACCCTTTTAAAATGGGTTTCCCCCTCATTTTTTTTATTTTAGTTTTTATAAAACTCACACTCTCCTTTTATTTATTTATCATAAGATTTAGAAAACTAATACCCTTTTAGTTTTATAACATCAATACACTATTATTTGTTATTATTTAACTTACTTAAATAATGTTACAAATAATTTCTCATGAACAAATTATCCACATAATGTAGTTCAATTACAAAAGCAATGTTTTAGAAAACCCATTTTTTAAATTGATGTCAATATTTATTTGTATGATCTCATCAACGAACAAATATTTATTGGTGTTTGTTTGGCTTGTTTTGGGAATGACCCGACTTGGATCATAACTTATAACCACATCAATCTTGTATGTGTCTTGGGCATATAAGATCCAATAATCTGCCACTTGCACAAGATTCATAGAAGGTTGATGCAAGTAGTAAATACCACCTAACAACGGTTTATTACCCTTAATACGTATGACTAAGTGCCATTCATAACATCATCCTCTTCAAGTCCCATACTTGAAATGTTTTAGGTGAATCAATCATCTATCCTTTTGTCACAGATGTCATGTGAAATTCTAGAGACACAGAGTGATCATTCTCCATTGATTTAACTTTATCAGGACTTAGACATCTTACTCTCAACGAATAAGAGGGACAAATCCCTTCTTGACTACATACGTCTCTCACAATTACCTTATATCATACCTGAATTCAGACTTATGTACTACAATATTTCAGAACAACGAAGAACTGAGACCAAAGTATAATATTCGGTAAATATCAAGACCCAATATGTATCTTAGGTCAGAGGATACGAAATGATATTCGCCTTTACTCAAATTTACTTATGATCAATCAGGAAGATTCCATGTAGTAATATTTGAGATGGAGGTCAGTCCAATATTTGCATCCCATGAACATATGAAATTTGGCAGCAACCAATTGCTCTATATTCATCCTTATGAATATCCACCAATCCAAATTCATAATAGTCTTACCTCACACCTGTTCCTACAAGTCTGAACGACTACGGACATTTAGAGTAAACAATTTACTCATGGATTTAAACATGCTAAATTGGAACATTATTTTAAACATTATAACCAAATAATTTTATTCAAATAATAAAAGTTCCACTTATCCAAATACAAAATTTACAGATCAAATCCAATCACTAGAATATCGAGGTCCCATGGCACAAGTATGACCTTCATGCTTTCCCTTTTCTAGGAGCTTCGTGAGAGGATCCGCAATATTTTGATCCGTGTGAACTTTGCGAATACACATCTTTCCTTTTTCAACTTCATCACGTATGTAGTTGAATCTCCGCTCAATGTACCTAGTCTTTTGATGAGCACGAGGTTCCTTGATTTGGGCAATCGCACCCTCGTTATCACAAAAGATCTCTAGGGGGTCCTGAATAAAGGGACAACCCCTAGATCGGCAATGAATTTCTTCAACCATGCAGCTTCTTGAGCTGCCAATGAGGCGGCGACGTATTCTGATTCCGTAGTTGATAGAGCCACCACTTCCTATTTAGAGCTCTTCCAAGAGACCGCTCCTCCATTCAGAATGAAAATGTATCCTGATTATGATCGTGAATCATCACGATCGGTTTGGAAATTCGCGTCCGTGTAACCTTTTACAACGAGTTCCTCATCACCAGATACATAGATTAGGAACATATCTTTAGTCCTCCTTAGATACTTAAGTATATTCTTAACAGCCATCCAATGACTGTCTCCAGGATTTTGCTGGTATCGGCTTGTCATGCTTAAAGCGCATGACATGTCCGGCCGAGTGCATATCATTGCATACATGATGAATCCAATAGCAGATGCGTATGGGATTGCCTTCATTTTATCTTGCTCATCCTTTGAGCTTGGACATTGAGTTGTACTCAATATCGTTCCTCTTTGAATAGGTACCGTACGTTTCTTAGAGTTTTCCATCTTGACCCTTTTCAAGATCTTATCAATGTATGCACTCTGATTTAAACCAATCAACCGCCTTGATCAATCCCTATAGATCTTTATTCCCAGAATATAGGCGGCTTCACCAAGATCCTTGATGGAAAAAAAACTTCCAAGCCAGGTTTTTACACCTTCCAAGGTTGGAATGTCATTTCCAAATAGTAGTATGTCATCAACATACAATACTAGGAAAGTGATGATGCTCCCACTAGCTTTCTTATATACACAAGCTTCATCAGCGTTCTTGATGAATCCATATTTAATTACTTCTTCATCAAAATGGTGATTCCAACTTCTCGATGCTTGTTTCAATCCATAGATTGATTTCTTTAACTTGCATACCTTGTTAGGATGTTTTGGATCAACAAAACCTTCAGCTGAACCATATAGACATCTTCCTCAAGATATCCACTTACAAAAGCGGTTTTGACATCCATTTGCCAAATCTCATAATCATAATGAGCAGCTATGGCAAACAATATCCTTATAGACTTTAGCATCGCAACAGGTGAGAAGGTTTCATCATAATCAACCCCTTGAGTTTGAGTGAAACCCTTTTCTACAAGTCTATCCTTATAAGTATCCAAGTTTCCATGCATATCGGTTTTCTTCTTGAAAACCCACTTACTTCCAACTACCTTGGAATTAAGAGGTGGTACAACAAGTTCCCAAACTTGATTGTCATACATGGATTGCATCTCAACATTCATGGCTTCAAGCCATTTGTCACAATCCGAATTGGACACTGCATCATAGTATGTGGTTGGTTCATCTGAATCTACCACATAGCATCCATCCATGAAAAATCTGTATCTTTCAGGTGGATTACTAGTTCTACCATTCTGCGAACGTTTTGTGTGTATTGATCAACCGCTTGATCATCCTCAACATCCTCATGTTGAGTGCTAGTTTCAACCAAATATGCATCGGGTTGTGGTTCTTGATCCTCCTCAAGATCCACTGTTCTACTGGTAGTTTCTTCCATAAGGAACATGGCTTCTAAGAACTCACCCTTTCTGGCAGCAAACACCTTTTGTTCCAGTGGATCATAGAAATAATATCCCATAGAATCTCTAGGATATCCAACAAAGATACACTTGGTGGATCGGACTTCCAATTTGTTTGGGGTGGGAGTCTTTACATAAGCCTCACAACCCCAAACCCTTAAGTATGATAGGGATGAACTCTTCCATGCCATATCTCAAAAGGTGTCCTTTCCACCCTTTTGGTTGGGGCCATATTTAGAATACGGGCCGCGGAGAGCAAAGCGAAACCCTAAAATGATAGAGGCAATGTGCTTCTAGCCATCATAGATCGGACCATATCCAATAAGGTTCGATTCCTCCTCTCAGACACACTATTATGTTGTGGTGTTCCAGGTGGAGTGAGTTGTGAGACAATCCCACAACTCCTAAGATGATCTTGAAAAGCATCACTTAGGTATTCACCTCCTCTATAGGTGCGGAGAACTTTAATCGACTTGTTGAGTTGATTTTCTACTTCATTCTTGAAGATTTTGAACGTTTCAAAAGCTTCATCTTTGTGCCTTAATAAGTATACATACCCATAGCGACTATAATCGTCGGTAAAGGTAATGAAGTATCTTTCACCATTCCTAGTCATTGGCTTAAAAGGACCACATACATCCAAATGTATGATTCTTAATAAATCTTTTGCCCTTTCGTTAGTTCCACTAAAGGGTGCCTTAGTCATTTTTCCATGTAAACAAGATTCACATACATCTAATGAATCACATTCATTTGTTTTTAAAAGACCATTCTTTTGAAGTGTTTGTATACGTTTCTTGTTTATATGACCAAGACGACAATGCCAAAGATAGGTATCACTCAAATCCAACTTGAGTTTCTTGGTGTTAGTTTGGTACAATGAACTATTTAAAGTATTTTCATGAACCAATTCATAAATACCATTAATGGGAATAGCTTTAAAATAGAACATATCATTTAAAGAAACATGAATATCATTTTCAACAAAAGATAATACATAATCATAATGTTTTAATTAGGATACACAAATAATGTTCCCAGTCAAACTAGGAGCATACAAAACATTCTTCAAAATATCATCCAATCCACTTGGAAGTTTTAGGATGTAGTCCCCACGAGCTTCAACTTTTACTTTAGTTCCATTGCCCATGAAGAGGCTAACATCCCCTTGATTGAAGTCCCTACTTCTTTTGAACCCCTGCAACAAATTGCAAATATGAGTTCCACATCCGGTATCCAATGCCCATGTGTTAGAAGATGTAACATTAAGATCAATATGAATCATGTATATTGTACTGAGGTCTGCTCGGCATCCCTCTTTGCTTTCAACTCTTGGAGATGGACAGGACAATTCCTTGCCCAATGTCCAATCTCTCCACACTTGAAGCATGGGTCATTAGTAGCAACCTTTTGCTTCTTCTCTTGTGGTTTGGGTGGCACCCTTGCCACCCCTTTCCCCTTTCCCCAATGGGTCCCTTACCCTTGGCAACTTTTGCCTTGGGTGCGGGATGAGGCCTTTTCTTGTTCCCACCTTCATTGATGGTGAGAACGGGTAAAACTCTTTTACCCATGGCCGCCTCGGCCGTTTTGAGCATTGAGTGAAGCTCACCAATGCTTTTGTCCCAAGCATTCATGTTGTAGTTCAACACGAATGTCTCGAACTTCTTGGTAAGGCCATTAAGGATCAAATCCGTGGCCAATTCCTTCAAGACAAGACAATTAAGCCTTTCGAGGCAGTCAATGTGGCTTTTCATCTTAAGTACATAAGATGAAACCGATTGGTTGTCGTCCATACGACATGCATGGAGTGCTCGAACCGTTTCGAAGCGCTTAACCCTTGCTTGCTGTTGGAACGTTTCTTTCAGCTGGGTTATCATGTCATAAGCTCCGTGATGTTCATACTCCTTTTAGAGATCCGGAGTCATGCTCGCTAGCATGAGACAAGACACTTGGACGGAGTCCTTAGTGTACATCAGCCAATCGTTATAGGCCTCCTCATCATCCTCAGTAGGTTGATCGGGGATAGGGTCGTCCAAAACATATGATCGTCTCTCTTGCTTGAGAACGATTCTCAAGTTACGATACCAATCTATGAAATTGTTATAATTCAGACGTTCCTTTTGGAGAATCGCTCGTAAAGATTGGGTGGACGTGGATGAGTTATCATGATTATCATTATTGGTGGCCATCTACAAAATTTAACAAAGATCTATTTTAGTATTTTCGATATTGCTATTTTTAATAATTAATACCTTTTAAGGTCATTTTTATATTAAAATATAGAACCCAACATTACATTTAAATTGTAGTTAGGTGACCTTTATCCCACGATTTAAATTAATAAGGTGGTCAACGATTGACGGTTGCAACCATTTGCAACTTCTAGAGGTATGGGATCGACTTTAAACATCATATGTAAAGTCGGCATGTTATTCCCATCAACACCATTTGGAAACCATATTGTAGGTGATCCATTTAACATGGTTTGCAAATCAAGTTACCCTACTTGCACACAGATGTGAGTTTTCCAACATAGGTGGTTAGGTGATCTTTATCCCACAAATGTGGTATCCCCACATCAAATCACAAGTTCCCTCAAAATGGTTAGGTGACCTTTATCCCATTGAGAGTTTCCAAGTGACTCAAGTGTTGTGCAAAAGGATGGTGTTAGACTTGTTTTAAAATATTTAGAGATTTCCTAATTCTAGTTTAGAAAACTCTATGTACTTGTATTTGCATGTTTACAAATACTTGGTACCCTATGGTTCTTTTAATAAAACCTATTTTGTTATGAAATCATTAATCCTTTTAATAACCATTTATTAACACTTAATGATTAAGAACCATTTTTATATTAGCTTGTTAAGATCATTTTTATTAAGATTGTTTATCATATCCAAATATCATACAATCATTCACAAAATCACAATCAAACAAGCATAATATAAACAACCACATGTGCATAACCATAGCTTCTATGTTGACAACACTTGTTTGGCATCACATTTGTCATTTGGTCTTTCCTAAGGGTTGAATACAACACAAAGATGAGATCTTCATAGACCCCCACTTGAACTTGCATCCATATGCTTGAAGTCCTTCTCTTTGTATCTTCCTCTTGTGCTTCCAATTTATGCATCTTCATTTACAAAATTTATATCCTAATACAAATTTTCTAATAAAGAAAATACACTTCTCTATCTATTACATTACAAATGAATGAATAAATAAATTACATCCCAAAACTAGCACAAAAGAATAATATTACAACCCAAATGAAAACAACCAAAACAAACATCCATTTCAAACCAAATTAACACAAGGTCTAAGCTAGGTTATGCACTATCAAATGAACAATCACAAACATCATTCAATAAAAAAAATAAACCCCATCAAACCCCAAATTTTCAGCCAACATAAACTGAAAATTAGGGTTTGTTTGTCCAAACAAACAACAACCAAACATATCAACCAATTGACATTCCTATCTTTCAAAGTTTAATCATAAGCATGAAGATATAACTTTGAAAGACATGGGGTTTATTAAATCAACCAAAATCAGCCTCTAATGGGTTGAAAAACATCCTTTAAAAACGATTTTTAAAGGGCAAGAACAAGCAAGCTATCCACATAACCGGCTCTAGATGCCATTGAAGGGTTTTGTCACATGTAAAACAAGTAAGTTTAACCATTTAAACTTAGAAAAACGCAGTGGATATATAGTATAACATATGGTTTATAATCTTAATGTTTTTGCCATTTTAAACAATAAACAAAACCCAAGAATCAAAGGATCATCTTATGTGAATAAGCAAGCTATGTAAACATAAAACATGCATTATGGACAGCCATATAGAGGCTGCCATAATCTAACTTTCAGCAGCCCAAAAGGGGTTGAAATGTTTGAAGATGAAGATGTTTTTGAGCAGCAAGCCTTCAAGGTAGAGGACCTCAAGTTGTGATACCCACAAACCCCTTCAAACACCAAGCTTGTTAGGGAGCTTGACACCAACTCTTTCCTCCATGCAAATCCGAATTTTCAGCAAGCAAGACTTCAAAATTCAGACATGAATTTCGAGTTTTTGGAGAGGACGAAGAGAGGAAAAAAGCTCTTGCATGTAAGAGAGATAGTGTATTGTGAAGAGTGTAAGTCTATTCAAGTCTTAGACAAGTTCAAGACAAAATGGTGGGGTGTTCTAGGCCAAGGGGCGGCCGAACCCTTTTAAAATGGGGTTCCCCCTAATTTTTTTTATTTTAGTTTTTATAAAACTCACACTCTCCTTTTATTTATTTATCATAAGATTTATAAAACTAAAACCCTTTTAGTTTTATAACATCAATACACTATTATTTGTTACTATTTAACTTACTTAAATAATGTTACAAATAATTTCTCATCAACAAATTATCCACATAATGTAGTTCAATTACAAAAGCAATGTTTTAGAAAACCCATTTTCTAAATTGATGTCAATATTTATTTGTATGATCTCATCAACGAACAAATATTAATGGTGTTTGTTTGGCTTGTTTTGGGTATGACCCGACTTGGATCATAACATACTAACCACATCAATCTTGTATGTGTCTTGGGCATATAAGATCCAATAGTTTATGGGGATCGGGTCACGACGATCCCGAAAGTGATCTCAATGGTGGTGGCGGGAAAGTGCATGAGGCGTGGATGTAGTGCCTACTTGGCATATGTGAAGGATGTGGATACGCCCACACCATAACTAACGGAGGTACCGGTTGTGTGTGACTTTCCAGATGTGTTTCCTGAAGACTTGTCAGGAGTGCCACCTACCGAGAGATTGAGTTTCAGATTGATCTGATACCAGGTGCCCAACCTGTTGCCAAAGCACCGTATCGATTGGCTCCGACGGAGATGAAAGAGTTGATGGAGCAGTTGCAAGAGCTGCTAGATAAGGGGTTCATTAGACCAAGTATCTCTCTTTGGGGTGCTCCGGTCTTGTTTGTAAGAAGAAAGACGGTAGTATGAGAATGTGTATTGACTACCGTGAGCTGAACAAGTTAACGGTTAAGAACCGATACCCCTTACAGAGAATCGATGATCTGTTTGATCAACTTCAGGGTGCCAGTTGGTTTTCAAGGATAGATCTTCGATCGGGCTACCATCAGCTGAAGGTTATGGAGCAGGATATTCCTAAAACAGCTTTTCGCACGCGCTACGGTCACTACGATTTCCTTGTCATGTCCTTTCGTTTGACCAAGGCGCCAGCTGCTTTTATGGATCTGATGAACCGAGTGTGTCGGCTGATGTTGGATAAATCAGTGATTGTGTTTATTGATGATATCCTGATTTATTCAAGGAGCGAGATAGGTGTTGGAGACATTGAGAAGGGAGAAACTGTATGCCAAGTTCTCCAAATGCGCGTTCTGGTTGCGCGAAGTCCAATTCATGGGTCACATGGTGAATCTGGAGGGGATTATGGTGGATCTGGAAAAGGTGGAAGCGGTGATGCAATAGAAGTCTCCAAAGACGCCATCCGAGATCCGTAGTTTCTTGGGTTTGGCGGGCTATTACAGAAGATTCATCCAAGACTTTTCCAAGATCGCTTCTCCACTAACCAAGTTGAACCGTAAGGATGTAAAGTTTGTATGGGGTCATGCTCAAAAGAAGGCGTTCGAAGAATTGAAGACGAGATTGACCCAAGCTCCTGTTCTGTCATTACCCGATGGAAGTGAATATCTGGTGGTTTATTCTGATGCTTCCTACTCGGGATTGGGGTGCGTGTTAATGTAGAGAGGAAAGGTTATAGTCTATGCATCCCGACAGTTGAAAGTTCATGAGGTTAACTACCCTACTCATGACTTGGAGCTAGCAGCAGTCGTCTTTGCAAGATTTGGAAACACTATCTCTACGGGACGAAGTGCACCATCTTCACTGACCACAAGAGCTTGAAGTATTTCTTCTAGCAGAAGGATTTGAATATGAGGCAGAGGCGATGGTTGGAGCTCATAAAGGATTATGATTGTGAGATCCATTACCATCCGGGCAAAGACAACGTGGTGGCGGATGCCCTTATGTCACACCCCGGGCCCAGAGAGGCGGGACGTCACGATTAGTAAACAACAACCAAAATGCAGCGAAAACTAAATGGTTTAATACAGTACAACTTGCGACATTTTACATCAGAATATTGGCTTAGTTTCAATTTACAAGGTGCCTAAATCTACAGTCTATAGGTGTCATGATCAATCTCTTGGTAAATGTTTCTTGATGCTTCAGTAACTAAGGCTTTTAGGCTCGACTTTTGTCTTCAACACCTACCCTCACTTCTTGTTTCGGATTTAGGTATCTTCTATAGCTCAACTATTCTCCCTAGCTGTACCTGAAGACATGCTCAAAAAGATTTTGTCAACATAAAGTTGGTGAGTTTAAGTGCTTAAAGTTTAAAAAAACAAGTGTACTTAACAAATTTTCATTTGATAAAGAGGAAAGAATCATAGTTTTAATATTGTGGGAGTATCATAATCAACCCTGCACTCAGTCCCGGTTAGCCTCTTCTAAAGTTGTGTTTTACCGGTTAACCCTAGAGGGGAGAACTGAGCCCCAAACCAGTGAACCATACCTGCCCGGGTGGTTCACCATAGTTTCTTAACAAAACCTGTCACATGCCACAAACGACCCCTCAGGATCTCAGTGGGGTACCTCCCTATGGCGGGAGCCACTGTGTGTGGGGATTCCCCAAATAGATCTATCCATATAAAACAAGCGGTTCACGAAAGAATTAATGATCATGATGTAAGTATCAGCAGGTAACCATAAATCCCACATACAATCCAAGTAAAGCACAATTAAAGTTCATAAATAACAGAGCATGTTTCATCCAAAGCAATAGTAAAAAGGGATCACTAGAACTCACCTGGTATCCTTAAATAATTCTGAGCTTGTTAAAGAAAAGGTGATGATCACCAACATAGCAATCCTAATTAGAACATATAAGATTCACGTTTAGAATTAGCACGATGTTATTACATGCGTGCGGTTGAGCTCTTTAGTTAAATTTAAGTTGGTGATTAGTATCCTTAATGTAGCTTAGCTTCTTGTGTATTTTTTAATTGTTATGAATTAACCCACGCATATTAGGTTAAGAATGCATTTAATCAAGAATTGAGTCTTAGCATGAAGAATGTAGAAAATCAATTTATATCATGGATTCCAAATCTTTAAAAATAACTTGCATTGACGATGTAAGTAATATATAATGTTTCAAGCGATGTTTATAATATTCACGTTCATATCATATTGTTAACTTGGTTGACGCTAAATAATCCAATTATTGATAACAGTTGGCGATATTTTTAATAAAAAGGGCGATACCAAATATATTTATTTCAATAGCAATGAGGTTACCAACTATTAATAACAACAAGATGATGTATCATTAACGCAATTTAGGTCTTTTACCTTAAATAAAACGTGTAGATGCCGATTAACCTAAATAATTCACATATATATGAACGATTTTACTTGTAAGTATTTTACCTCTCTAAGTCTTGTAAAGATTTGTATGACGTTAAATCAATCAATTTTCTTATATGTAGACTAATATCTTGTATTTATGATAACATTACCAACTTGTTTTTCCTTATGCAATGGTCACGTCGTTTCAAATTACATATTCATTCTTGATGATTTATAACTAGTTAAAATTCAAACATATTTGGCTCAACACACACACAAGTTAATATATAATCTCCATATTTTTATGTGTAAGGATGTTTAACGCATGGTTATACCTAACGTTTCCATATCGCGTCCTAGAATTCGCTTGTTCCGACCCGCATGCGTTGACTGTCCATTGACCAGTTTGACCAGCTTTGACCAAGGTTTAACCTAACCAAAACACACTAAAAATTATATGCAACCCTTCTATATTGCTAACTCATAATCAAACGCAATGAATACCATCACATACGTCACCATATCCCTCGGTTATAATTTTTACCATCACCATTCACCACATGCAGCCACGGTCCACCATCGTGACAGCCTAACCTATCGTCACCGTCACCGTGGGCAGCCCTTTGGGTGCCCTAAATCGACCACCACCGTCGCCCTTACCAACAAAATCACCATAGCAGCCGCCAAAACCACAGCCAACAACACCAACCGCCGCGACCAACATCAGCCTTCGAACCAAACCCTTGCCGCCACTTTCATCGCCTCATAACTTTCAATCTGCTCCGAGTTAGAGGGCGAGGCTACCACCATTGGAAAGATCTCGTCGAGAGGAAGAAGAGCATGGGTGGTACTCGCCGCCACTCGCCGCCAGCCGCCGACTGCGGCGGCCGGAATCTCGCCGGAACCCTAGCCGCCACACCACCTTCTCTCTTCCATATCTTCCTCTTATTGTGAATCATAAGAAACCACCAATGTCATCATGTTCGTATTTCTGGGGGCTTCGATTTGATATATAGCACTCATCGGAGCGTCGCTGGAATGGCCGCCGGTGGCCGGAAAACGGCCGAAAGTTCGCCGGAGAAGGGAGGGTTGCGGCTCTCTCTCTCTATCAGCCTTATTTTGAATGTGTAAAACCCTAAAATGCGGGAATAAGTTGCTTTTATACTAGGGTTAGATGATGGGTTCGTATACGGGTCGGTTCGTACACGTTCGATTAAGTTTTCGCGCAACGTTAAACTTTTCTTTTCCCGTTAGATTCGGTTATACAAAACGTTATAAATTTTCCAGGATTAATAATTTTATTGTATTAAGACATACCGAATAATTAAACGAGGTTGTAATTTGACGCGTATTTAACACGTTTAACGGTTTTACGCGTTTTTATCAAATGAGCGTTAATATTATCATTTTGGTATCAAAATATATGCAATTAAGTATTAAAATGATATTTAGTGCGTTAACTTCCCATGTCGGTCACGTTAAAACCTTATCTGATGTATTCTCGTGTTTGACTTGATCGTAACCTGGTTCACGTCACGGTCGCGTTTCGTAACGCATTCATTCCGGACAATGTATCACTCACCAAATTTAATATGTTATGATAATAAACAATGATTAGATGAATATTTACGGAGTTACGAGGCTCGGTTGGCGTATCTGATGCCATTTAAATGCCGGTGAAAACCGGTATTCACGTTTCACTTACGTATCTCCGTTGCTTATGCATGTTTGATGAAAAATATTTTGGCAAGATTATTTATGATATTAGTTAACATTAACAATGATTTAGATTGGATGACAAGCCATTTTAAGAATTTCTGATGGAATTCAGACGTTAGTACGCGTTAAATTGTCGGATTTTACTCGGTATGGGTTCTAAATCTGTTTTTAATTTGGATCTTCCCATAGTTATTTCAAATCACATATAATTCATTTTTTCATGGTTTCTCATTTAATTAGTTTGTAAACATGCATTTGGGCCTTAGATGGGCCTTGTTTATAAGTTCCGGCCCTTATTGAGCTTATTGGGCCCAAAAGGTTAGTTTCATTCCCAAGTTTTCTTTTGTAACACCACTTTATCAAGAACTTTATTGGGTTTTATAATATTTTGAGGTTTTCAATTAGGCCATACTTCAGAGGAGTTACACCTTAGCCGAAAGGAAAGACCCGAGCCGATTCAGGTGAAGACGTACCAGCTGATTATGACCTCGGATGTAATGAAGCAAGTCAAAGAGTTTCAAGATGAGGCATTGAATTAAGATCATATTAACTCCGAGAGAATGAGAGGTCTGGTTACGGAATTGGGTGAAAACACACTCGGTGTTAAAACCTGATTCGAGCGAATGTGGATTCCTCGTTTTGGGGATCTACGGGTGAAGATCATGGATGAAGCTCACAAGACTCGATACTCTATTCATCCTGATGCTACAAAGATGTATCAAGACATGAAGAAAGACTATTGGTGGCCGGGTATGAAGCGTGATGTGGTAGAGCATATGAGTAAATGCCTTACTTGCTTGCAAGTGAAGGCCAAGCATCAAAAGCCATATGGAAAGATTCAACCTTTGGATATACCGGAATGGAAGTGGGAGCACATCACCATGGATTTCATTACGAAGCTTCCGCGTACTCCGAAATGGTATGATACTATATGGGTGATTGTTGACCGCTTGACGAAGTGTGCTCACTTCCTACCGATGCGTGAGACATATTCATCTGAGAGGTTGGCGGATCTTTTCATTAAGGATATTGTGACTCGTCACGGCTTGCGGGTGTCTATGTGTCTGATCGTGACACCCGGTTTACCTCTAAATTCTGGAAGAAATTCCACGATGCCATGGGGACGAGGCTACATATTAGCACGGCTTATCATCCCCAAACTGATGGTCAGTTAGAAAGGACCATTCAGACACTGGAAGACATGCTTCGGGCATGTGTGATTGATTTTGGGGGAAGTTGGGATGATCACTTACCGTTAGATGAATTCTCATATAACAACAGCTACCATTCCAGCATTGGCATGCCACCATATGAGATGCTATAAGGTAGGAGATGCAGGACACCCATATGTTGGGGTGATATTGGTCATATAGAGTTAGGGAGCATTGAGGTGATCGAGACTACGACTGAAAAGCTTGAAAGGATCAAGGCTTTCATGAAAGCAGCCAAAGATAGACAGAAGTCGTATGCTGATAAACGACGCAGGCCGATTGAGTTCCAGGTGGGTGACAGGGTTATGTTAAAAGTCTCACCTTGGAAGGGTATCATTCAGTTTAGAAAGAGGGGCAAGTTGAGCCCAAGGTATATAGGGCCTTTCCGAATCATTACTCGAGTAAGAGAGGTGGCCTATAGGTCGGAACTACCAGATGAGTAAAGTGGAATTCACCCGACATTCCATGTATCTCACCTGCGGAAGTGTTTAGCCGACGAGGACATGATCGTACCACTGGGGGACATCGAAGTGGATGAACGGCTCAATTACGTAGAGCAACCAGTGGCAATCATTGATCGTAAGGAGAAGAGGTTAAGAAATAAAGTGGTTCCTCTTGTGCGTGTACAGTGGAAGCACAGGAAAGGATCCGAGTCAACGTAGGAGACTGAAGAGGAAATGAGACAGCATTACCCATGCTTGTTCGAGGAATAACAGGTTTTGGGGACGAAACCTATATAAGGGGGGTGGACTTGTAACACCCAGATATTTACTTTGTAGCCGACGAAAGAAGAAAAAAAAAAAAAGTCCAAAGTCGGGGGACCAAACCCGCGAACGCATGAAAGTTGGGCAAATGGGAACATGTTAAGGGAGAGGGCAGCCCATCTTCCCCTCCCCACACACACTTTTCAGCCATAAAAGAAAGAGAGAAGACAGAAAGGAAGAAAAGAGGAAGAAAGGGTCGATTCGGGTCGGTTCGGGCTCAAATTCATCGTGTAGCTAGTCCAAACGAAGCTCTTCATCTTCTTCTTGTTTGTGTGAGTTCTAGGACCCCTGTTTTTCTTGTTTTCAACCGATTTTGGGGCTGGAACACATAGAAACCCATTTTTGAAAATGTGTGTGTTTGACCCATTTAGGTGTGATTGCGTGTGGTGTGTTTGGAGTATGTTCTTGGCCTTGTGTGTGCTTTAATGGTTTCATAGTATGCATTCCTAAGATTTAGGATGGTTGATTTGGGCTTAGAATGAGTTTGGATGAGCTTAGAGGTCGAAAATGGCAAATTGGGTTTGAGGGGACTGCATTCTGCTCCAGTTAGGGTTGGGCGACCGACTGGAGGTCATACGGCTAACTGGAGGGGATTGGGGTCCAATCGCACGATTGAGGGTCCATTCGCATGACTGGGGGTCCAGTCGCATGGGGAGCCATGCGACTGAGGGTCCTGTCGCATAGGGAGCCGTGCGACTGAGGGTCCAGTTGCATAGGTGCTCATTCGCATGAGGTCCAATTGCATAGGTCCATTCGCATAGTGTCCAATTGCACGATTGAAGGTCCATTTGCACGATTGGAGGTTCAGTCGCATGGGAGTCCATTCGCATTGAGTCACGTGATGTTCAGTCGCATGGAGGCCATGCGACTGAAGGGTGCCCAATCGCCAAAATAGGGCTGCTGTGTATGAGGAGAGGCATAGTTTAATTACTGATTTTCGAGGAAAAGAGTAAGGGTAAGTAATGATGTGGTAGTCCCCGTAAGTACATGTAAGATGGTCGTCGAGGCTTTAGAAGTTATGTTGGGCACGATGATGATCGCGTTGCATGTTATGCATGATGTATGTATGTTAAGTATGATGTAGCCCATGTATGATGGTAATGACTGATGACTGTTAAATGTCGATGTTCCTTGTTTCGATGTATGTTTATCTTTCCCGTAACTTTACGTGTTATGATCAACGAATGAAACAAAAAGTATTATGCAACGTAAAGTGAAAGATAATGAAAAGAGGAACGGAATGAAAGAATGCATGCATTAACGAACGAATGAATGAAAGTAAGAAAAGGCTTGCAAGCGAATGTATGGAGGTTCACAGCCAATGAAAGAAAGAGTTTATGAATGTATGTGAACGAAAGTAATGAATGTGAATGTTAACGATGTACGGTAAATGAATGAAAGCTAATGAATGAATGATGAAGATAATAATGATATTATCTATGTGCATGTATGTTGTGTGACCGCATGTATGTATAGAACGGTTTAACAAAACAAAAGTATGTTTTATTATAAAACTAGAACCCACTCAGCAACACTGACTTTTTATGTGTTCCCAGTTGTCAAGTAGTGTTGCTGAGGATGGCACGAGGCGGCTACTCAGCTCTTTTGGATGGCATTCTTTTGTATAATGTTTTTGTGATGTAATACACAATAGATATTTTGTAATTGATTAATGTTGTATTAACTGGCAAAAGCATTTATAATAAATTGAAAAATTATTTCAAAGTTTCCGCTGCATGATTTCTGTAATGATTATATAACGACATGTTCTAAGTGCAATGATGACCAGCTGTGAGGTGCCCGGGAACGGGGCCTTACAAATAATGTACATGACTTTTTAATGTTGTTTTTGAAAAAAATTTTGGGTGGGAAACCCCCTTCTAGAAGGCTGATTTTCGGCCTCCCTTATGGTCCAATGGGATCATTCTTTTGTTTTGAAAACACACATAAGAAAGGGTGTGCATGTTTCAACACATTAATCATCAATTTTCACACAAAAACTCTCCTTCTCTCCTCTAAAAATCTCGGCCAGCAGCATCATTTTAGAGGGTTTTTGGATTGATCTTGGTGTTCTTCTCCCTAGCAAGAAGGTGTTTGCTATAGTGCTTGGGGTATACAAGCTTGAGGGGACCTCCTTTTGGTGCCTTGGTCGTTTCCTTGGTCCATAACATCCTCCATATCCGTCCTTTTTGCTGTTGGAAGGTAGTATATGGCAGCCTCTTTATGGTTGTCCATATTGTATGTTTATGTGTTTCTATAACTAGTCTTATTCACATATAAAGGTCCTTTGTTCTTGGGTTTGTTTGTAACTTTATAATATCACTTTGAACTCGAAATTTTCAGTTTATAAACTATGTTATAAAGTTCCTTTCCGCTGCGTTTTCACAATGTTTAAATGGTTAAACTATGTTCATGTTCTAACAAACCCAACATTGGCATCTAGAGCCGGTTATATGGATAGCTAGCTTGTTTTGTCCTTGAAAAATTCGTTTTATGGGACTTTAAAACCCCTTTATGGGCTGCTATGTTCATGTATTATGAATCCCAAACTTTCAAAGTTATATCACACATGCTTGTGATTAAACTTTGAAAGACATGTATGTTGTATTATTTGTTTGTTTGGACAAGATAAAACCCGAAATTTCAGTTTGTGTTGGCTGAAATTTCGTGGTTTTTAGTGGGGGATTCATTGTTATTTTGGATGATATGATCATTGTTTATTATGGTGCATAACCTAGCCCTTGACCTTATGTTATTTGGATGATTGTAATGGGTGTATTTATTCATTCAACTGGGTTGTATAATCATTTATTTGTGCTTGGTTTAAAATGTAATTTATTTATTATTAGGATGTAATAAATAGATTAGGTACTTTTCATTTTACTAGAAATCTTGTATTAGGATATAATATCTTGTAATATGAAGATGTACGCGTTAGAAGCACAAAGGGAAGACACAAGAAACATGGAGCATTTGGATGCGGTTTCAAGTGGGAGGTTCATGGAAGCCTTTTGTGTTGTGTTTTCTCCCTTAGGAATGTCCTATGGACCACACTTGTGATGGCAAACAAGTGTGGCCACTTTAGATGCTATGGTTAAGCACTAATATTTGGTTGATTCATGGTTGTTTGGTTATGGTATTGTGGTTGATTGCTTATATATGATGTTTGCTTAACAATCCTTTCAATGATCATAACAAACTATCTAAATGGTCCTTAATCATTAAAAGGTAATAAAAGGTTATTAATATTGTTTAATGATTTTAAAGATTAAAAGAGTCTTAATCAATGTACCATAGGGTATCTTGTATTTCAAAGCATGCGAATATGAATACATAGAGTTTTCTAAACTAGAATTATGAAATCTCTAAATATTTTAAAATGAGATCAACACCGTCCTTTTACACTACACTTGAGTCACTCGGGAACTATTAGTGGGATAAAGGTCACCTAACCATTTTGAGGGAACTTGTGACTTGAGATGAGAATGCCATATTCGTGGGATAAAGGTCACCTAACCGCTTATTTTGGCAAACTCACACGTGTGTGTAAGTAGGGTATCTTGATTTGCAAACCATGTCAAATGGATCACCTACGATGTGGTTTCCAAATGGTGTTGATGGGATTAACATGCCGACTTTACATATGATGTTTCAAGTCCATCCCATACCTCTAGAAGTTGCAAATGGTTGCAACCGTCAATCGTTGACCACCTTATTAATTTAAATCGTGGGATAAAGGTCACCTAACCACTATTTAAATGTAATGTTGGGTTCTAGATTTTAATATAAAATGACCTTAAAAGGTATTAATTATTAAAATAACAATATCGAAAATACTAAAATTGATCTTTGTTAAATTTTGTAGATGGCCACCAATAATAATGATAATCATGATAATTCATCCACGTCCGCCCAATCTTTACGAGCGATTCTCCAAAAGGAACGTCTAAATCATAACAATTTTATGGATTGGTATCGAAACTTGAGAATCGTTCTCAAGCAAGAGAAACGACCATATGTTTTAGATGACCCTATCCTCGATCAACCTAGTGAGGATGATGAGGAGGCTTATAACGATTGGATTAAGTACACTGAGGACTCCATCCAAGTGTCTTGCCTTATGTTGGAAAGCATGACTCTGGATCTCCAGAAGGAGTATGAACATCATGGAGCTTATGACATGATAACCCAACTGAAGGAAACGTTCCAGCAACAAGCGAGGGTTGAGCGCTTCGAAACGGTTCGAGCACTCCATGCATGTCGTATGGACGACAACCAATCGGTTTCCTCTTATGTAATTAAGATGAAAAGTCACATTGACCGCCTCGAAAGGCTAAATTGTCTCGTCTCGAAGGAATTGGCCACGGATTTGATCCTCAATGGCCTTACCAAAAAGTTCGAGATGTTCGTGTTGAACTACAACATGAATGCTTGGGACAAAAGCATTGGTGAGCTTCACTCCATGCTCAAAACGGACAAGGCGGCCATGGGTAAAAGTGTTTTACCCGTTCTCACCATCAATGAAGGTCGGAACAAGAAAAGGCCTCATCCCACACCCAAGGCAAGAGTTGCCAATGGCAAGGGACCTGTATGGGGAAGGGGAAGGGGGTGGCAAAGGTGCCACCCAAAGCACAGGAGAAGAAGCAAAAGGTTGCTTTCAATGACCCATGCTTCAAGTGTGGGAGATTGGACATTGGGCAAGAAATTGTCCTGTCCATCTCCAAGAGTTGAAAGCAAAGAGGGATGCCAGGCAGACCTCAGGTACCATATACGTGATCCATATTAATATAAACTTAATATCCTCTAACACGTGGGTATTAGATACCGGATGTGGAACTCACATTTGCAATTTGTTGCAGGGGTTCAAAAGAAGTACCAACTTCTACAAAAGGGATGTTAGCCTCTACATGGGCAATGGGGCTAAAGTTCAAGTTGAAGCCCGTGGTGACTACATCTTGAAACTTCCAAATGGTTTGGAAGTAATTTTGTACGATGTTTTGTATGCTCCTAGTTTGACTAGGAACATTATTTCTGTAGCCCTATTAAAACATTTTGGATATGTATTATCATTTATTGGAAATGAAATCCATGTTACTTTGAATGACATGTTTTACTTTAAAGCTATTCCCATCAATGGTATCTATGAATTGGTTTGTGAAAATACATTGAATGATAGCTTATTGTACCAAACTAGTACCAAGAAACTCAAATCGGGTTTGAGTGACACTTACCTTTGGCATTGCCGTCTTGGTCATATAAACAAGAAAAGAATACAAACACTACAAAAGAATGGTCTTTTAAAAACAAGTGAATATGATTCATTTGATGTATGTGAGTCTTGTTTACAAGGTAAAATGACCAAGGCACCTTTTAGTGGCAAAGCCGAAAGGCAAAAGATTTATTAGGTATCATACATTCGGATGTATGTGGTCCTTTTAAACCTATGACAAGGTACAATGAAAGATACTTCATTACCTTTACTGACGACTATAGTCGATATGGGTATGTGTACTTGTTAAGACACAAAGATGAAGCTTTTGAAATGTTCAAGATCTTTCAAAATGAAGTACAAAATCAACTCAATAAGTCAATTAAAATTCTCCGCACTGATATAGGAGGTGAATACCTGAATGATGCTTTTGGGGACCATCTTAGAAGTTGTGTGATTATCTCACAACTATCTCCACCGGGAACACCACAACATAATGGCGTGTCCGAGCGAAGAAATCGAACTCTATTAGATATAGTTCGATCTATGATGGCTAGAAGCTCATTACCTCTGTCATATTAGGGTTTTGCTCTGCTTTATGCGGCTCGTACTTTGAATATGGCCCCAACCAAGAAAGTGGAAAGGACACCTTATGAAATATTGCATGGAAGGGTCCCATCATTTTCATATTTGAGGGTGTGGGGGTGTGAGGCTTATGTGAAGACTCCCACCTCGAACAAGTTAGAAAGTCGTTCCACTAAGTGTATCTTTATTAGATATCCAAGAGATTCTATGGGATATTATTTTATGATCCAATATAACAAAAGGAGTTTGTTGCCAAAAAGGGTGAGTTCTTGCAAACCAAGTTCCTTATGGAAGGAACTGGTAGTAGAACTATGGATCTTGAAGAGGATCAAGAACTGCAACCCGATACACGTTTGGTTGACACTAGCACTCAACATGAGGATGTTGAAAATGATCAAATAGTTGATCAATACATTGAAAACTTTCGTAGATCTGGTAGAACTAGTAATCCACCTGAAAGATATGGATTTTTCACTGATGGATGCTATGTGATAGATTCTGATGAACCAATCACATACCATGATGCGTTGTCCAATTTGGATTGTGACAAATGGCTTGAGGCCATGAACGTTGAGATGCAATCCATGTATGACAATCAAGTATGGGACTTCGTTGTACCACCTCTTAACTCCAAAGTAGTTGGAAGTACGTGGGTTTTCAAGAAGAAAACCAATATGCATGGAAACTTGGATACTTATAAAGCTAGACTTGTAGCAAAAGGTTTCACTCAAACTCAAAGGGTTGACTATGATGAAACCTTTTCACCTGTTGCGATGCTAAAACCAATATTGTTTGCCATAGCTGCTCATTATGATTATGAGATTTGGCAAATGGATGTCAAAACCGCCTTCCTAAATGGATATCTTGAGGAAGATGTCTATATGGTTCAGCCTGAAGGTTTTGTCGATCCAAAACATCCTAACAAAGTATGCAAGTTAAAGAAATCAATTTATGGATTGAAACAAGCATCGAGAAGTTGGAATCACCGTTTTGATGAAGAAGTAATTAAATTTGGATTCATTAAGAACGCTGATGAAGCTTGTGTATATAAGAAAGCTAGTGGGAGCATCATCACTTTCCTAGTATTGTATGTTGATGACATACTACTATTTGGAAATGACATTCCAACCTTGGAAGGTGTAAAAACCTGGCTTGGAAGTTGTTTTTCTATTAAGGATCTTGGTGAAGCTGCCTATATTCTGGGAATAAAGATCTATAAGGATAGGTCAAGGCGGTTGATTAGTTTAAATCAAAGTGCATACATTGATAAGATCTTGAAAAGGTTCAAGTTGGAGAACTCTAAGAAAGGTACGACACCTATTCAAAGAGGAACGATATTGAGTACGACTCAATGTCCAAGCTCAAAGGATGAGCAAGATAAAATGAAGGCAATCCCATACGCATCTGCTATTGGATCCATCATGTATGCAATGATATGCACTCGGCCGGACGTTTCATGCGCCTTAAGCATGACAAGCCGATACCAGCAAAATCCTGGAAACAGTCATTGGATGGCTGTTAAGAACATACTTAAGTACCTAAGGAGGACTAAAGATATGTTCCTAATCTATGGATCTGGTGATGAGGAACTCGTTGTAAAAGGTTACACGAATGCGAGTTTCCAAACCGATCGTGACGATTCACGATCACAATCGGGATACATTTTCATTCTGAATGGAGGAGCGGTCTCTTGGAAGAGCTCTAAACAGGATGTGGTAGCTTTATCAACTACCGAATCTGAATACGTCGCCGCCTCATTGGCAGCTCAAGAAGCTGCATGGTTGAAGAAATTCATTGCCGATCTAGGGGTTGTCCCTTCCATTCAGGAACCCTAGAGATCTTTTGTGATAACGAGGGTGCGATTGCTCAAATCAAGGAACCTCGTGCTCATCAAAAGACTAGGCACATTGAGCGGAGATTCAACTACATACGAGATGAAGTTGAGAAGGAAAAAGATATGTATTCGCGAAGTTCACACGGATCAAAATATTACGGATCCTCTCACGAAGCTCCTAGAAAAGGCAAAGCATGAAGTCATACCTGTGCCATGGGACTTCAATATTCTAGTTATTGGATTTGATCTGTAATTTTGTTTTTGAATATTTAGAACTCTCTTATTACTTGAATAAAATTATTTGGTTATAATATTTCAATAAATGTTCCAATTTAGCATGTTAATCATGGGTAAATTGTTTACTCTTGTGGAGTCGCTGGATCGGTGAACATCCGAGCGTGTTCTTGACGGAAGGATAAACAACCAAAACCAAAAGTCAAATCGATAACATGAACTATCAAAAATTGGTTTCATTGATAAAACCTAACGATTACAAGCTCGTTACAACATAATAATCAAGACTCTTGGCAAGGGGAGATCGAGCATGATCTCCCCTCTTATCCGTCAGCCCTAGGCTCCGGCAGACTCCCTCTCAAAATCCTTTCCTCTCTACACATTAGAACTGGTATATATAGGCCTCGACCCATATTAGATGCGACTGGGCCCATTCGTGCGATTGGACCATGCATATGGTTCAATCGTACGACTGAACCATGCGTATGGTTCAATCGTACGATTGGACCATTCTTATGGTTCAGTCTTACGAATGCCCCAATCGCATCTCTCAGTCGCATGACTGGTCCATTAGCGTGGCTCAGTCGTACGACTGAGTCTCATTAGCATATGCTCCTACGAATGACACAGTTTCATGTGTTTACAACATATCAGGTGTAATACATTAAGCCTAGACTATTCATCAAGCGATTGACACACTATATATGACAATACATGCTCCAACAAATTCCCTCTTAGACGTTGCTTGCGAATAGTAGATAACACCTCTTACAATCTTCAGTCAATCTTTGCTCTGGTTTCCAATAGAATCTAACGAACAACCATATTAGCCAACGTTGTCGATCCGTCAGGTTACTACAGTATCCCTGAAAACGAATTTAGGCACAATAGCTTTCGTTTACTTTGCAGAACACCATCATAGCAGCAAGATTCCCCATATGACTGATTTTTCCAGATAATGACATTAACAGTTTTCTATTGCTTCAATCTTCACACAGTCTAACCAGATTAACATTAACAACTGTAGAAATTCCCTCTCACATTCAGCTATCCCAATATATAAACATTGTGCTCTCCTGGCATCTTGATACAGTGTATTGGGCAAAAGGTTAAAGGTTCCAATCCACAGCTAATAATATCAAACAAATCAGCATGCACGTAGATTCATCATCAGAAACCTGCTCACATCATCACTTTCTGATTGCGTCTTCAATTTCTCTGTACATGGATTCCCCCTAAGAAAGAGAATCCTCTCTGTGCAGATAAATATAACTTGATTGACCCATAAATAGTCAGATGCTCCTGACTATCCCACAAAATCAGCACCGACTGCTGACATCTTCTCTTCTCTCTTTTGTGTTCTCACTACAATCACCTATTCTGGAAATCCAATGAATAATGGGAATCCATCGAACTTATTTGACAAAAGAACCTCAGGGTGAATGTGCTTTGCTCATCCTCAAATCTATGCAAACGATACTTCCAGACCTTTTTTTTGTCTGGAACACCGTTCATTCGTATGACATGGAGTACAATTATCACATTCGTGTGATTGGATAATACGAATGATATCTTCGTGAGACTGGTCCAGTAGCATGACTGGTCGAGTAGCATGAATGGTCATAAGACTGGTCCAGTCTTATGACTGGTCATAAGACTGGTACAGTCGCATGCCAGTCGCATGTCAGTCGCATGCCAGTCGCATGCCAGACTTACGAATGGTCCAGTCGCATGGTCCAGTCGTACGGATGGTCCAGTCGTACGGATGGTCCAGTCGCATGGTCCAGTCGTACGAATGGTCCAGTCGCATGGTCCAGTCGTACGAATGGTCCAGTCGCATGGTCCAGTCGTATGAATGGTCCATTCACATGGTCCAGTCGTACGAACGGGTCTGCACGCAGATTTTCAGATCTGCAGCCGCCATGGCCGCCAAAAACCCTAATCTGATGAATTTTACTTGAACCGAACCAAAATAGACATCATAAGATTCGCAGGAGTGATGGGAACGTGGTTTCGAGTTCGATTTTAACATAGAAGCACCACAACCACCACCACTACCTCAACCACCCCTACTACCACTCCACCACCCACTACCACCCCTCCACCCACTACTACTACACCACCTACCACCTCTATACAACCCCCAATCTTCACCACCACCACTACACCACCTACAACCTCTATACGACCCCTAACTTTACCACCACCAGGAGCCACCAAGCCGGCCCATCCTCCTTCCCCACAGGATCATCCCTCTCTCCTATTGGAGTGGGGGAACAGCTTGCAGCACTTAACAGAATGGTTCTGAAGCTGTTAGCTGCAGATGAGGAGAAGGCAGCTAGGCTTCGTCAGCTTGAGGAGCAAAATGCGTCTCAAGGTCAGCATATTGCTCAGAAGGCTAAGCAGATCTCCTAACTCCAGGAGCAAAACGTAATATCTTCTAAGGAGATTGAGGAGTTGGAGGAGGCAATGAAGACGATCTTGCTTAAGCTGAAAGGTTCGCAGGATAAGCCATTGAAGATAGATGAAGGTGATGACGATGGTGATGATGATGAGGATGATGATGATGAGGATGAGAGTGAGAATGATGATGAGGAGGGTGATGGAGAGGCTAGAGGCAAGGATGGTGATGACGATGAAGGGAATGCAGCTGCATCCACCTCTACTCCTGGTCAAGAGCAAAGAACTAAGAGGAAACAAGACCAGGGAGCTTCAGCGTCTGCCCCGCCTACCTCCCCTTCTGCCGAAGACCCAGCGATGATTCAAGGAAAAATTAAAGATTAGATGTCTAGTTATTATTAAACTTTTGTTCTTGAAATCATGTATCAAATATGTGTTTAATTAAATAAATTAAAAGTTAAACGGACAATTGTTATGTGCTTAATGTATACTAACTTGCATTGTGTTTGGTTACTTCTTTAACAGGTTCATCAAAACAGGCTGACGAGCATGATGTGGTGCCCCTTCGACAAATCGAGACTCAATTGACAATGATTCTCGATTTGCAAGGGATAGTATATCGCTCTGTCAGCAACACGCCTGAAGAGGGAGAGATCATACATGATTTGACTGATGAACAGAATGTTGAACTGTTCAGTCTAAATCAGATGAGCTAGTGAAGGACGCTCCAGAGGTCGACGTAGTCAGTGATGAGGAGCTATAGGATGTCGACGAGGTGGAGATAGAGGATGTTACTGCTGATCATTATCCCTAGTATACTAATGCCGAAGGCGAAGTACTACCGGATCTGGGAGAAACTTTTGACAGCAGTGCATTCGACAAAGTTGAAGAGATGACAGCTACAAAAGAAGCTACAGTAGAAGATCCTCAGGCAGATGATGCTGATCTAGCATCCAAAAAGTATGAGTGGGCAGCCTGCCTAGAGGAAATGAAGAAACAGCGCGTGCCTACAAAGTCAAACGCCTACACCAAGCTCTACAAGGTAAAGAAGCATTAGAAGGTGTCGGGCAAGATTATTAGCTGGGCGTACTTTGAGGACCTCAAAGTATATGCCATCAAAAGGGAAAAGGGAATAGAGTATTTTAGATTCCTACAAGATCTGAAAACTCTCCCTGGATTTGAGCTAAACCGTCTAGCCAACTTGAACCTCCTGTATACTGTTCCCGGAAAGATATCGGGATGGTTTGAGAAGGCTCTGAAGAAGGAGCATCATACGAGGTGGGTCAATTTTAAACCTCAACAGCCTAAAAGGTTGATTCATAAGACAGAGGTTTACCCCACCTCCGGAAGACCAAAGGTGGTCTTGAGATGGCACCCTCCACGTACAATGTCGCGTATTCCACTGAGGGAGATGCCACAAGATTTTGCACCCCATTTTAAATGATGGTATTATGACTGGCGCACTGGTGAGGCCGTCATTGTTTTGGATAAAGAAGGGAAGGTAGAGACGATTAGGGTGTTTGACCCTATGTGGCTAACCAACTTGTCTGCTTCAGATGTCTACATCTTGTACAAGTGGCCATTATTTTTTGACACATAGGATATCCTGCAAGCACTTCAGTTTCAACACGTTATACGTCTATGCTTCGCACTTGATATTCATGCTGGGGTTTCACAAGAAGAAAGAATGAAGAGATATGAAGAGTTCAAGAAGGAAGTCAAAGTTTAGATAGATCTAGGTCCAAGGGGGAGTTTGTTGATACACATGTCCCTAGTTCTAGTCTAGTGAGCTTTAATGTAATAGACCTTCATCTTGTAACACATATGTAATGTTGAATCTGTGTAATGAAAAACTCTTCTGTGAATGTTTATTGGTTGTTTAATGTTATATCTATTAATATTATTTATTGTTGCACGCTTATATGAACATGTTATATAGGTTTACAGTTGTTAGACATAGTTCTGAATCATTAAAGGTTCAAGAATGTGTTTAACTAAGTATTCTGATTCAGTCGCACGACTGGACCATGCGAATGGGCCAATCGCACTACTGAACCAGGTGATTGAGCCAATCGCACGATTGAGTCATAAGACTGACTCAGTCGTACGAATGAATCAATCGTATGACTCAGTCACACGACTGAGCCAGTCGCTTGGCTCAGTCATACGAATGAAAGCTGTAACCTATAAATACCACTTAATTCGTGAAAAACGTAACACTTCGATAATTCACAACCCTAGCCGCCCAAGTTTGTCCAGTTCGTCCCTTCCAACTTCACATAGCGTTTATGATCATTCCTACTTCATTCTAAACGTATTCTAATCGTTAGGTTTGATCCGGTTAACGTTCTCCCTGATTGGATCGCCAATCGAATAGAATTCCACGCTATTTGATTCGGTTTCATGTAGAATCAGTTAGTACTCCATCCGTACACGGTCCTAACAAGTGGTTCAGAGCTTTGGCTCTTGATTCTTCGTGGATTCAATCGTATTTTTGAAAAAGGCAACGTTTTTAAGCGAAAAGATCCGTTCTTTCTGCTCAAAATCCAGTTTTTTACGTGTGCATGCTTTGAAAATTGAGTCTTTTTCTAGTTGCAGCCATCTAGGGTATTCAAAATTGTGTTTTAGGTCGAATTGTGTGAAAAAGGTTGAAAAAATTTCAAAGTCATCCCAGTCGCACGATTGACTCAATCGCATGACTGAACTCCAATCGCCCAGTTCAATCACACGATTGGACCAATCGCTCGTTCAATCGCATGATTGTCCCAGTTATTCTGCTCATTCGCACAACTGCCCTAATCGTCTACCTAGTCGTATGACTCAGCTCAATCGCACATTGATTGTCTCAGTCGTCCTTCAATCGCCTCTCTCAGTCGCATACACAGATTGTTTTTCAAGTTTAAGACTACTTCATTATGGACTCAGAGAACTTTGCATTCTCAGCAGGGAAGGACTCCAGGATCCAGAACCTTTTACTATTGGAAAATGAGATTGGGAACCATAATAAACCACCTAAGCTGTTGTATCTTGATGAATTTCCTCAATGGAAACAAAGGTTTGAGATTCATCTTAATGGAGTGGATACAAATCTCTGGAATGCTATTGAAACTAGCTACACTATGCCAGTTGGTGCTGATGGTATACCCCTTACTTTGAGTGGACTAAGTGATGCACAAAAGATTGCTTATAATGCAGAGAAGAAAGCTTATGCTATGTTGACCCAGACAATTCCCAAAGACATCTTTCATCAATATTCTATACATAAGCAGAGCAAAAAGTTATGGGAGGCTCTTGAGAAGAGATATGAAGGTAATTCAACACTCAAGTCACTGAAGGCGAAAGCGTTGAAGAAAGAATTTGACAACTTCTCTTCTATTGGGAATGAAAGCTTGGATGATATCATAGATCGCTTCTATCATTTGATGAGTGAACTTCACACTCATGGTGTTACAACGTCTAAAGAAGAAAAAGTAGCAAGTTTGGCTGATGGGCTACCAGAGAAGTGGGATTCATTCATTTCCACTCTAAGATATAACTCAGTGCTGGAGACTTTGGATATAAATGATTTCATCCTTAAACTGAGAGAAGAAGAGGTGAGACACAAGTACAAGACAAAGAAAGGAGCATACACTCAGGATCCATCTCTCTACAACGTTACGCCTACTCCAACTGCTAAATCCTCCAGTGCCCCTCTGTAGTCTGCCTTTGTGTCTAATGCATCATCTGCAACTGGTCAAAGCTCATTGTCTGGTGGTGAGTCACATGTTTCATCAGGGGTTCAACAAAGTCCTACAATTGCTCAATTGACGAAGTTAGTGACAGAAAATCTGGGCAAAGTAACTGTGGAAGTGGCTAAGGAGCACATAGACCTACTTGCTGCTGTGGTTCATTCTAATGATGGTTTAGTCGCAAGGAAGATTAGGAACTGCCACTTGGCTGATGAAGACTATGAGCAGGTGGATGAAAGTGAACTGGAAAGAATGGACATAATGTGGGCTCTCGCAAGTGCTGTGCGATGAGCAAAGAAGTTTATGAAGAAGACGGGACAGAATCTGGTGGCTACCAAAGATACTACTTTTGGATTCGACAAGTCTAAAGTCACCTGTTTCAACTGTGGTGAAAAAGGCCACTTCAAGCGGGAATGTGTCAAACCGAAGAAGACTGGCAATGGGAACCCGTTCTCGTCCTTCAATAAACAGGATAAAGAGAAAAAGACAGCTTCAACAAGCAGTGATTCAAAGGCAATGGTTGCTCAAGGTGATGAAGGACAGGACTGGTCCTTCCGATTCTTAACTGATGGTGAAGCCAACATTGCATCTGTTGAAGATCTGAATGAAGACTCAGCGAGTGAGGGGGAGAACTCAGTTGAGCTTAACACGGCTGATGTGGATGAGACCTTAGCTGCTGTTAATCAACTTGTTGAAAATGAACTGAATGCTGAATCTGAAGTACAACTGGAACCTCAAAATGCTTTCATGGCTGGAACGTCTACATCTGCACAGGTAGAATCAAAGGATGATCTGTTTATTAAACATGCTTGTGTTGAATGTGATAAATTTAGGGAAAGCATTGATCTGAAATTTGCTAGGTTATTAGATCATAATGATAACTTAGTAAATGACTTAAAATTGTGCACTGAGACAAATAGAGTGTTAAAACAAAATGAGAGCAGCTATAAGGAGAACATTGAAGAGTTAAAGAAGCAACTAAAAGAAACTGAGGTTGTCGCGTTTAACCAAGAAAACGATATAAAGTTTTATTTAAAGACAATTGAGGAAACTAAAAAGGACAGAGCTGTTTTGCAAGTTGAAAATGAGTCTTTAAAGCAAAACTCCACAGTCTAGCTACTTCTTCTCATATTTTGAAAAACTTGGTTAAGGAACACAACAACGGGGAAGGGTTGGGTTATAAGGTTGTGCCTCCACCTCATGAGATCCTTTTGAACACCAAAAACGTCCTATTAATAATAATCCAATAAAGGACCATGTGATGACTACTCCTCTAGTCAGCGATCCGGACACAGCAGTTAAACCTGCTCCTTCGGCTGCTGATCAGACAACATCAACATCAGGCACAACTGTTAAAACCATCACTAAAAATCGGGTGGAAGAGAATGTTCAAGCATCTGTTGGGTTGGGTTCAAAATCTGCCACCACAACCTAAGATTTCAAAACCACGCAAACTAAACTGGTTAAGCAAGATAACAATCATCTTCAAAGACAAATCCCCATAATGTTAAACAAGTAAAATTTGTCAAGGAAGGTGAAAATCAAAGGAATGAGACCAAAAAGTCAGTACCTGAAGTTTACTCACCGCCCCACAAGAGATCTCCTAGTCCTGTTGAAAGGAGATCATGCTATACTTGTGGACAACACAGTCACATCTCTTCAAACTATCCACGCTATCAGACACCCAAAATTAAAATTGAACTAGACAATGAAGTTAAACAATTTTCAAAACAGAGATCTAAGACTCCCGTTAGATCTAAAACACCTGTTAGGTCTAAAACACCTTCTAGGTCTTTTACCTTTCCTCAACGCCACAGATAACACATACAAGTCACTGGCAAGTATATGATGCCTGAGGTGAAACTGTTTTTGAAACTAAACCTAAGGTTCAAACTGTAAACCAGTCATCGGTATACCACAAACAATCCTTTCACAAGGATGGTTTGTGGAAAGCCAAAACATTTGAAGTGTCTGAAAGCATTGATAAGTTGAAGGTTGAGGTCCCACCTACTGATAAAGGACAGTGGGTTGAGTTCGTGATGTGTGATGCCTCTGGGAAACCCAAGCCAGTCAAGGCTTGGGTCCCCCTCCTTAACTAATTATTTTCTATTATGTGCAGGTTGTCCGCTATAGTGCTTCTACCAACACATGGATAGTTGATAGCGGAGCATCCAGCACATGACAGGAAATCAGTCTCTCCTTTACAATGTCAAACAAATTAAAGGGGGCAAGTTTCTTTTGCTAGAAACAAAGGAGGATACATTACCGCACAAGGAGAAGTAGGTAATGCAAAGGTAAGGTTTGATAAAGTTAATTTCGTTCAACAATTAGAAAACAATCTGCATTCAATGTCTCAGATATGTGACAAGGGCTTCAAAGTTTTTTTTGACAATCGGAAGTGTTATTCTGAAGAAAGAGATGGAGATTCCAGAGGAGCAGGTATTGATGTCAGCATCTAGGTATAATGACATGTATGTTCTAGATATGTCTAATGCTTCTACTAGTGTATCTACTGTTTAATGCTTTTTGTCTAAAGCTACAGAGAAGGATTCCATCTCATGGCACAGGAGAATAGGACACATTAATCATAGGAAGATGAATCATCTGATTCATAACAACTTAGTTGATGGAGTTTCGGTAAAGAACTTCAAACTTCCTGATTTTTGTGTCTCATGCAAGAAGGGAAAGCAGACCAGGAAATCTCACAAGACCAAGCACATCAATTCTATCGAGATGCCCCCGGAGCTATTGCATATGGATATATTCGGTCCTGTCAGCATGAAGAGTATCGCCGGAGACTGGTACTGCTTTGTAGTCACAGATGACTACTCATGGTTGTCCTGGGTGATGTTTCTGAAAGCAAAGTCAGAAACCTTTGAGTCATTCAAGGTGCTCGTTACTACACTGGAGTCTCTCTACAAGCTGAAGGTTAGGAGGATTCGTTCAGACAATGGAACAGAGTTCAAGAATCAGTGGATGGATGCTTTCTGCAAAGAAAAGAGAATTGTTCATCAGTTCACCTCTGCATACACACCACAGATGAATGGAGTTACTGAGCGGAAGAACAGAAACTTGATCGAGACTGCAAGGACTATGTTGGCAGATTCAAAGCTGCCAGTGCAGTTCTGGAATGAAGCTGTTGCCAACGCATGCTACACACTTAATCATGTGTCAGTTGTCAAGAGGCATGGGAAGACTTGCTATGAGTTGCTTCAGAAACGTAAACCTAACCTGGACTATCTGGAACCATTCGGAGCTCCATGTACGCTACTGAAGAAAACTCCGGAGGGCAAGTTCAGTGAAAAGGTAGATCAGGGGATCTTTCTAGGATACAAGATACCAGATAAACGAGTTTACAACAACTCAACTGGTCAGGTCGAAGTATGGTGCAATGTTGACGTTCAACGATTCACCATCCCCCCTGCTGGAAAAGGTCCATCGTCGTTCTTCGACTACGATGGCTTTTTCAAATCATTCAACCTTCCTCAGATAGATTCAGACGAAGAGATTGCTACTCAGATGATGCACGATGTTCTTAACACACCGAATCTGGATACTAGCGATACAACACCTGCGAGTGGTTCATCGGGATCTTCACCAGCTGATCAGGACGAGAGTGATGACTCATCAGATGATGAAGAAGCAGCTAAGACAGGCATTGAGCATAATGTTGATCAAGAGGAAAGCTCATCAGCTGCTGAACATGCATCAGGAAATACGGATACTGAACCTCCTGTCACAAATTAGGATACTGAAGTTGTCGTCCCTACGACACCTGTGACTAGGATCAGTACGAATCATCCGCAGGAGGCTATCATTGGAGATTTACACTCTGGCGTGCAGACGAGAAATCAGTTGTACTCTGCTGATTACGCTGCAATTATGGAAAAGGGTTACGTGAATGATGGAGCATTCAAATGCTTTGTATCTCAAGTCGAACCCAAACACGTAAGCGATGCCCTGAAGGATAAGGCCTGGGTCAATGCTATGCAAGAGGAGCTGCTACAGTTCAAGAAGCTTGGAGTGTGGACACCTGTTGACCGGCTGAGAGGAGTGAAAGTGATAGGCATCAAATGGGTGCTACGCTGCAAGAAGGATGACCAAGGTGTCATTATCAGAAACAAGGCACAGTTGGTTATTCAAGGCTTCAGATAAGTCGAAGGAGTCGACTATAATGAAGTCTTTGCACCAGTAGCTAGAATGGAAGCAATCCGCATCTTTCTAGCCTACGCATCTTACATGAAGATCAAAGTCTATCAACTAGATGTAAAGAGTGCGTTCCTTCATAGGGAAATCCGTGAAGAGGTCTACGTCAGTCAACCTAAGGTATTCGAAGATCCTTACCATCGAGACAGAGTCTAGAAGTTAGACAAGGCTCTGTATGGGCTACATCAGGCTCCTCGAGCTTGGTATGAAAAGCTCTCCACCCACCTGCTGAAACACGGGTTTCGCAGGGGTGTGATTGACTGCACGCTGTTTATCAAGGAAAGAGACGGAGATTTACTGATGGTGCAAATTTATGTGGATGACATTATCTTCGGTTCGTGAAACGAAGATCTGTGTAAAGAATTCGAATCTGTGATGAAGGCAGAATTTGAAATGAGTGCCATGGGAGAAATGAAGTTCTTCCTGGGATTACAGGTGGATCAGACACCTACCGGTATATGTCTGCATCAGACTAAGTATGTCGGTGACATTCTTAGTCGCTTTGATATGAAAAATGTCACCGCTGCCGGTACCCCACTTGCCACAAATCATGATGTGGCTCCTGATGAGAATGGGGATCTGGTGGATGCCACTATGTACCGTGGGATGATCGGATCTCTCATGTATCTCACTGCCTCGCGTCCAGATATCATGTATGCCACATGTCTATGCTCTAGATATCAAGTAAAACCGAAAGTAAATCATCTGATCAGGGTGAAACGGATCTTTTGTTATCTGAAGAGTACTCCAACACTGGGGTTGTGGTATCCTCATGATGATGACTTTGAGCTAACGGCGTAGAGTGTTTCAGACTACGGCGGCTGCAAGATGAATTTCAAGTCTACATCAGCAGGGTGTCAGTTTTTTGGAAGGCGTCTAGTCACGTGGCAATGCAAGAAGCAGACCTCGGTTGCCTTATCAACCTGTGAAGCTGAATACGTTGCTGCTGGAAGCTGCTGTTCTCAGATTATCTGGATCCAACAGCAAATGCGGGACTACGGTTTGCAATTCTCTAACACCCCTATATATGTTGATAACTCTGCTGCCATAGCTGTAACTAAAAATCCGGTTCAACACCCTAAAACAAAACACATCGGCATAAAGTATCACTTCATACGCGACTGCTATGAAAAACAATTAATTGATGTGGTTAAGATAAACACGGATTTTCAACGCGCTGACCTCTACATCAAACCATTTGATAAACCCAGATTTTCTATCTGTTAGAGGTCAACGGCATGAAAAAGAAAAGTGACATTATCTCTGAAGACACAGATGCATAGTCCGACACTAGTTCAGGTTTTATTTTATTTTTTTTTAATTTCCTTGTCTTATAAAAATCCAAAAACACTAAAAGATTTTCTGTTTTAGAATTTTAAGGGGAGATTAGTTTACTTTCAGTATTTATTTACTTAAAAAAACGGGGGGGGGGGGAAGGCAGATAAGCTAAAAGGCAAAAACAACAAAGATAAGACAGTGATTCTACACAATGGAAAGTGATGACTGTGATTCTATACAATGGAAAGTGATAGTACACAGGCGTCTAGTTACTTGGAACACCAAAAAGATTTTAAATTTTTGCAATTTTAGTTTAAATTAAATCATAGAAAATTGTTAGTCAGAGAACTCTAAGTCTAACAAATTGGGAAAATGATAGTACGCTTGGGTGTTACTGTAATTACACGGAGAAAGTTGATCTAGGGAGGTGCTAGTTCACTATACGATGTGTCGGTAGATTCAACACGATAGACCAGTAGACACCACTAGTGAACACAATTTAAACTAATCTATTCAACAAACCGTGGGTTCCCATCTTATCATGGTTAACACAATCAGTTATTTCCAATAAGGGATGACGAGCAAATTAACGCAACTAAAAGAGTGCGGATGACCATAAAAGATCAAAACACGAAAAATTGAAATTAAGCGCAATCAAGCTGATAACATATGTTGTTGGTACGTTATGTGCAAAAGAAAATAAGAAATGCTCTAACAAGAAGATAGGTTGTGTGCCTCTCTGCTGTGCGATGGCACTGACCTGAGGATAAGCATAACCTAGATATTCTAGAATTCACTGTTGTTTGCCGCCTCTCTGTTGTGCGGTGGCACTGACCTGAGGCTTGGCTTCTCTTTGAAAGTTCTAAGAATAGTCTCTTCTTGTCAAAATACCTGTAGACCGCTCAAAAGTCTCCTGAAGAATGTTGATTACTATATAAGCGTGGGATCCACAAATGTTGGTTGAAATAATATAATCTAATACATCACCAATATGTGTCAAAAGTCTGTGTATGGATTTAAGTGGACAAGTATACTGACAATCGTCGTGGATGCACCGCCTGATGTTGATAATCGACGTGTGTTACGTATCAGATCAAGCATGATTCCCAGTAAGAACTTAGAAATCTCAGATGAATGAGAAACTGTGATATGTAAATATGCTAGTTTCCATTTCAATAAATATATAAAAGTTCCAAGTAATTGAGTTTATGCCTGTCTAATTCCATAAGAATCTATCTTGGAAATGATGTTAATGCTAATAGGCGTGTCTACCCAACCCTAAGAAAATCACAAAAACATGTTTATTTTGTTACTTAGTTTAGTCTTTTAATTTATTTGTAAAGTGTGTCAGTGTCGGACTGTGCTATGCTACTCATTGTAGAAAATGTCACAAATATGAACTTAACGTTTAATCTAAAATCAATTATTTCTGAAAGGATAAATGGATCATGTCTGAGATGATCAGGTGGATAAATGGATCATGTCTGAGATAATCAGGTGGATAAATGGATCATGTATGAGATGATCAGGTGGATAAATGGATCATGTCTGAGATGATCAGGTGGATCACATCTGAGGTGATCAAATGTTGTTTTAATCTTAAAATGGCCATGTCTGAGATGATCAAATTGATCAAAAAGTTTTATCTATTGAAATAAGGGTATAAGTGTTCATGGTCAAAAAGGAAAAACATCACAAGTATAACCCATTCGCATGACTGGACCATGAGTATGGACCAGTCGTACGAATGGACCATACGAATGAGCTCCATCGCACGACTAGACCATGAGTATGGACCAGTCGTACGAATGGACCATACGAATGAGCCCAATCACACAATTGGAGGTAACCGACAGTGACAGTCGCACGAATGAACCCCAATCGTACGACTGGTGATGACCGAATGGGCGAGTCGTTTGACTGAAGCTCAGTCGCACGAATCAATCGTGCGACTAGGTTCAGTCGCACGACTGAAGGCTACCCTAGTATAAATTGAGGGGGAGTCGGTCTCATTCGCCTCATTCTCTCCAATCTCCCTCTCAAACGCACGATACACCCATACTCTGCCAAAATTTCGTTTGATCTCCTTACACCTGTTTTGACATTGTCTAACCATTGGTTTCTGTTCCATAGGTACTACGCGACACTTATTGGATGACAAATCGGTTACTACAACGTAAAAAGGATCGAGCATTGACCTAAGTTAAAACCGAACCAAATCTGAAAAATAAACCATAAAACTAAGCGTTTTGAACATATAAAGTTGTTAGAAGCTTAGTCGGTCATATGTGAACCTAATGAGCCATTACTCAACGTTTAACAACAAGAATAGCTCAAAAATCAAATTTGAATGGACAAACCGTCAGTCATGTTGTAACACCCGGCCTCTCACACCAACAATATTGTCCGCTTCGCCCACGAGGAGCTCACGGATTTGCTTTTGGTTGCACGGGTGAAAACTTCCCAGGGAGGTCACCCATCCCTGGATTGCTCCCACCTGAGCACGCTTAACTGTGGAGTTCTCCTCTCATCCACAGCCAATACGCCCAAAACGCGTTGTTGATGTTAAAGGCCAGACATTCCTTATGAACCAGGAATCTCTCCTGTCCACGGTCGATGTGGGATATGTGTAGGGTGTCACATGCACCCCCTGTTTAGACTCATCATCCTCGATGAGCCCGAGAAGTCACCATCCTTGGTGAGGTATGTCCCACACCCCGAACGGCACAGGAGTGGCTCTGATACCATTCTGTAACACCCGGCCTCTCACACAAACAATATTGTCCGCTTCGCCCACGAGGAGCTCACGTTTGCTTTTGGTTGCCCGGGTGAAAACTTCCCAGGGAGGTCACCCATCCCTGCATTGCTCCCACCTGAGCACGCTTAACTGTGGAGTTCTCCACTCATCCACAGCCAATACGCCCAAAATGCGTTGTTGATGTTAAAGGCCAGACATTCCTTATGAACCAGGAATCTCTCCTGTCCACGGCCGATGTGGGATATGTGTAGGGTGTCACACATGCGACTGGACACACTGATGAACTCCAATCGCACGACTGAGCAGGACGACTAGACTCATTCGTACGACTGAGATTGACGAATGGTTCGATCGCACGACTGAACCATGCGTCTAAGCTCAATCGTACGACTGAGGTAAATGCATGAGCAATCGCACGACTAAGTCCAATCGCTTGACTCAGTCGCACGTACGAGGTCAATCGCATGACTAGAGCTCAGTCGTTCACCTCAGTCGTATGACTAAATTCAATCGCTCAGTTCAGTCGCACGACTAAACAAAATGTTCAATTATATGAAACAAGTCTGGCATACCTTGACACTTACTAACGTTTATTTACTTTGTGTCACAGATGGCGAGTAGATGGACTATGAGCTCTAAGCACAACATTTGTGCTTATCTTGACCTGACTTCCTGCAACACTGCGGAGTTTGTTGGGATCATCACATTTTTACGACGCTCGAGGATCTCTCGTGCGATCTCAGCGCCTTGCACTCCTTACCGATCGATACAGCAGGCGTTCTAGGAAAACGCTGCTGTAGACAGGTCTACCGATCCCCACACCATCAGGAGTTCGATTTTTGGGGAGGCTATCCAGATCACAGAAGAGGATATACGGATGGTTCTTGAGCTTGGGGATGATGCTGACTGCCCTACTCGATTACATCCCCTTACCGTCCGTGGCTGCTTCATGAGAGCCAAGTATTCTGGGGCATCAACACAAGTATGCTCAACAAGAGCAACTTGTGCCCCCAGTTCAAATACTTGGCACATGTACTTCTTAGATGCATCGCATCAAGGAAGGGCGGCTTTGATGAGTTGTCAGACCGGATGCAGAATGCATACGCTGCACTGGTGCTGAACCATCCTTTTAGCTTCTCTAGGATGATCTTCACCTACTTGGTGTTCAGAACATCGAGACCAAGGGGAAGGAGAGTTTCTGTATGTACCCAAGGTTCGTTCAGATGATTATCGATCAGAAACTCCCCCAGCTGCCTAAAGAGAAAGATGACGCAGTTGTATTGGAAGTTATGGATGATACGACACTGGGGAAAATGAAGGTATACTAGGGGAAGCAGGTGAAGCCCCCGGTGACGAGATTGTTTGGGCATTTGGCATGTGAGGATTACATGGCACCAGCTAGGAAAAGTGGCGTCACGATGATAGTGATTCAGACTCGGAGCCGATAGCGGTTATGGATGATGATTCAGATCATGATGACAGTGATGGTGGAGATACAGGCCCTACACAATCTAGGGCCACTACTACCGATGTCATATCTCCATCATCCCCCTAAGGAGGAGCAGAGAGTGCAGATTTCCATTAGGGATTTCAGCCTGATGAGGAAGAAGAGTCGGATGATGAGCCCCTGGTATGAACGGTAGGAAGCCGTCTCGTAGCCATGGAGAGGGGTATTAGGACGGTTGGTGGACGTCCTGGAGGGTCTAGGGAGACTGTCACTGACCCATCTTACATCCTAGATTCTCCCAGTAGCCGAGGGGGAGCCTCCGGGTCCAGGGGGACTTGGAGCAAACGGATGGCTCAGCCACATGGGCTGAAGCCCAAGCGAAGGAGGTTTACCCTACTCACTACCTCCACAGCCACCACCACTACCTCAACCACCCCTACTACCACTCCACCACCCACTACCACTCCTCCACCCACTACTACTACACCACCTACCACCTCTATACCACCCCTAATCTTCACCACCACCACTACACCACCTACAACCACTATACCACCCCCAATCTTTACCACTACCACGAGCCACCAAGCCAGCCATCCTCCTTCCCCACAGGATCATCCCTCCTCCTATTGGAGTGGAGGAATAGCTTGCAGCACTTAACAGAATGGTGCTGAAGCTATTAGCTGCAGACGAGGAGAAGGCAGCTAGGCTTCGTCAGCTTGAGGAGCAAAATGCTTCTCAAGCTCAGCATATTGCTCAGCAGGCTGAGCAGATCTCCTAACTCCAGGAACAAAACGTCATATCTCTAAGAAGATTGAGGAGTTGGAGGAGGAGAACAAAACGATCTTGCTCAAGCTGAAAGGGTCGCAGGATGAGCCGTTAAAGATAGATGAAGGTGATGATGATGGTGATGATGATGAGGATGATGATGAAGAGGATGAGAGTGAGAATGATGATGAGGAGGGTGATGGAGAGGCTAGAGGCAAGGATGGTGATGACGATGAAGGGGATGCAGCTGCATCCGCCTCTACTCTGGTCAAGAGCAAATAACTAAGAGGAAACTAGACTAGGGAGCTTCAGTGTCTGCCCCGCCTACCTCCCCTTCTGCCGAAGACCCAGCGATGATTCAAGGCAAAATTAAAGATTAGATGTCTAGTTATTATTAAACTTTTGTTCTTGAAATTATGTATCAAATATGTGTTTAATTAAATAAATGAAAAGTTAAACCGACAATTGTTATGTGCTTAATGTATACTAACTTGCATTGTGTTTGGTTATTTCTTTAACAGGTTCATCAAAACAGGCTGACGAGCACGATGTGGTGCCCCTTCGACAAATCGAGACTCAATTGACAATGATTCTCGATTTGCAAGGGATAGTACATCGCTCTGTCAGCTACACGCCTGAAGAGGGAGAGATCATACATGATTTGACTGATGAACAGATTGCTGAACTGTTCAGTCTAAATCCAGATGAGCTGGTGAAGGATGCTCCAGAGGTCGACGTAGTCAGTGATGAGGAGCTACAGGATGTCGATAAGGTGGAGATAGAGGATGTGACTGCTGATCATTATACCCAGTATACTAACACCGAAGGCGAAGTACTACCGGATCTGGGAGAAACTTTTGACAGCAGTGCATTCGACAAAGTTAAAGAGATGACAGCTGCAAAGAAGCTACAGAAGAAGATCCTCAGGCAGATGATGCTAATCTAGCATCCAAAAAGGCTGAGTGGGCAGCCTGCCTGGAGGAAATGAAGAAACAGCACGTGCCTACAAAGTCAAATGCCTACACCAAGCTCTACAAGGTAAAGAAGCATCAGAAGGTGTCGGGCAAGATTATCAGCTCGGCGTACTCTGAGGACCTCAAAGTATATGCCATCAAAAGGGAAAAGGGAATAGAGTATTTCAGATTCCCACACGATCTGAAAACTCTCCCTGGATTTGAGCTAAACCGTCTAGCCAACTTGAACCTCCTGTATGCTAATCCCGGAAAGATATCGGGATGGTTTGAGAAGGCTCTGAAGAAGGAGTATCATACGAGGTGGGTCAATTTTAAACCTCAACAGCCCAAAAAGTTTATTCATAAGACAGAGGTTGACCCACCTCCGGAAGACCAAAGGTGGTCTTGAGATGGCACCCTCCGTGCACAATGTCGGTATTCCACTGAGGGAGATGCATAAGATTTTGCACCCCATTTAAATGGTGGTATTATAACTGGCGCACTGGTGAGGCCGTCATTGTTTTGGATAAAGAAGGGAAGGTAGAGACGATTAGGGTGTTCGACCCTATGTGGCTAACCAACTTGTCTGCTTCAGATGTCTACATCTTGTACAAGTGGCCATTATTTTTTGACACACAGGATATCGTGCAAGCACTTCAGTTTCAACACTTATACGTCTATGCTTCGCACTTGATATTCATGCTGGCGTTTCATGAGAAGAAATAATGAAGAGATATGAAGAGTTCAAGAAGGAAGTCAAAGTTTAGATAGATCTAGGTCCAAGGGGGATTTTGTTGATAAACATGTCCCTAGTTCTAGTCTAGTGAGCTTCAATGTAATAGACTTTCATCTTATAACACATATGTAATGTTGAATCTGTGTAATGAAAACTCTTCTGTGAATGTTTATTGGTTGTTTAATGTTATATCTATTAATATTATTTATTGTTGCATGCTTATACGAACATGTTATATAGGTTTACAGTTGTTAGACATAGTTCTGAATCATTAAAGGTTCAAGAATGTGTTTAACTAAGTATTCTGATTTAGTCGCACGACTGGACCATGCGAATGGGCCAATCGCACGACTGAACCAGGTGATTGAGTCAATCGCATGATTGAGTCATAAGACTGACTCAGTCGTACGAATGAATCAATCATATGACTCAGTCGCACGACTTAGCCAGTTGCTTGGCTCAGTCGTACGAATGAAAGCTGTAACCTATAAATACCACTTAATTCTTGGAAAAACGTAACACTTCGATAATTCATCCCTAGCCCTCAAAGTTCATCTAGTTCGTCCCTTCCAACTTCCAGAGCGTTTTGATCATTCCTACTTCATTCTTAACATATTCTAATCGTTAGGTTTGATCCAGTTAACTTTCTCCCTGATTGGATCGCCAATCAAATAGAATTCGCGCTATTTGATTCGGTTTCACGTAGAATCAGTTAGTACTCCGTCCGTACACGGTCCTAACAACTCTAAATGTCTGTAGTCGTTCATACTTGTGGGAACAAGCATAAGGGTAAGATTATTATGAATTTGGATTGGTGGATATTCATAAGGATGAATATAGAGCAGTTGTTTGCTGCCAAGGTTCATAGATATTTGTGGGGTACAGATATTGGACTAACCCGCATCTCAAATTTACTACATGGAATCTTATTGATTGATCACTAGTAAATTTTGAGTAAAGGCGAATATCATTTGTTATCCTCAGACCTGAGATACATGTTGGGTTTTGATATTCACCAAGTGTTATACCTTGATCTGGTTCTCCGTTATTCTGAAATAATGGACAATACATGAGACTATGTTCAGGTATGACATAAGGTGATTATGAGAAACGTATGTAGTCAGATGGGGTTTGTTCCCCTTATTCGTTGAGAGTTAGATGTCTAAGGCCTGATAAGTTAAATCAACAAGGAATGATCATTTTGTGTCCTTGGATTTAACATGACATCTGTAGCAAAAGGATAGATGATTAATTCACCTAAATCATTTCAAGTAGGATACTTGAATGGGATGATGTTATTGAATGGCTATAAGTCATGCGTATTAAGGGTAGTAAACCGTTGTAGGTGGTATTTACTGCTTGCATCAATCTTCTATGAATCTTATGCAAGTGGGAGATTGTAGGATTCTATATGCCCAACACACGTAGAATATTGATGCGGTTAGTACGTTATGATCCAAGTCGGGTTATACCCAATAACAAGCATTGCAAACACAAACAATTCTTTAATTGATGACATGATCATGCAATTAAATAATCACACCAAATTTAGAAAATAGGTTTTCTAAACATTGCATTTCTAGTGGAACAAATTAGAAGGATATTTGTTGATGAATTTTATTATTTGTATTGTTATTTAAATAGGTTTAAGTAACATTAAATAATAAAATGAATGAGTCATTTAAATTAAAAGGGGTTTGATTTAAATAATGTACATGACTTTTTAATGTGTGTTTTTAAAAAAACTTTTTGGGTGGGAAACCCCCTTCTAGAAGGCTGATTTTCGGCCTCCCTCATGGTCCAATGGGATCATTCTTTTGTCTTGAAAACACACATAAGAAAGAGTGTGCATGACTCAACACATTAATCATCATTTTTCACACAAAAACTCTCCTTCTCTCCTCTAAAAATCTTGGCCAGCAGTATCATTTTAGAGGGTTTTTGGATTGATCTTGGTGTTCTTCTCCCTAGCAAGAAGGTGTTTGCTATAGTGCTTGGGGTATACAAGCTTGAGAGGACCTCTTTTTGGTGCCTTGGTCGTTTTCTTAGTCCATATCATCCTCCATATCCGTCCTTTTTGCTGCTGGAAGGTAGTATATGGAAACCTCTTTATGGTTGTCCATATTGTATGTTTATGTGTTTCTATAGCGAGTCTTATTCACATATAAAGGTCCTTTGTTCTTGGGTTTGTTTGTAACTTTATAATATCACTTTGAACTTGAAATTTTCAGTTTATAAACTATGTTATAAAGTTCCTTTCGGCTGTGTTTAACAATGTTTAAATGGTTAAACTATGTTCATGTTCTAACAAACCCAACAGTACGTTATGTATGATGTTGCCCTGTGTGATGATGATGACTGTGTATGTTGATGTTCCTTATTGTAATGTATGTATATCTTTCCTGTGACTTTACGTGTTATGTTAAAGAATGAAAAAAAGTCTTATGTAACGTAAAGTGAAAGATAATGAAAGAGGAACATGATGAATGAATGCATGTATTAACAAAGAATAAGAGTAAGAAAGGCTTGCAAGCAAATATAGGAGGTGAGCAACCTTGTCGTCGCAACAGATTCGAAATGGAATCCTTTTCTTTTGACCTCAGTAATCGTGGCTGTGTGCTACGAAGAGGGTAAAGCTTGACACTGTGATTAACCATTTGTATAGAACCATTGCTGCATATCCTAGGTACTGTGGCCAGGGGGTGCGATGCACCGTTATAGAAGGTCTATGATAGGCCTAGGTCCAGTACCATGAAACAGAAGGGTATTGCATATGGCAATGGTACACCTAAACTTTACCTTAGGTACTGTGGCCAGGAGGTGTGATGCACCGTTTTAGAAGGTCTATGATAGGCCTAAGTCTAGTACTATGAAACAGAAGGGTAGGGTTTACGGGTGATGGAAATAAAAGAGGTAATGATGAAAGAGTAAGAATGACAAGAAAGTACGATAAATGAACGAAGTTAAAGAATGAATGAATGAAAGTAATGAACGGACAAAATATAATAACAAAATACAAAATGGGATCCTTGTCACTCGACATCAATAATCATGGTTGCGTGCCATGAAGAGGGTAAAGTTTGACATGATCTACATAGAAGTAAAGATATAATTGATGTAAGACGAATGAACGATAGCTAATGAACGGATGATGAAAATAATAAAGATATTATCTATGTGTACGTATGATGTATGATTGTGTGAAAGTAAAGAAACAGTTTTAATGAAAGTAAAGTATTTTACTTATAAAACTAGAACTCACTCAGCAACGCTGACTTTTTATGTGTTTCCAGTTGGCAGGTAAGGTTGCTAAGGATGGCACGGGGCGGCTACTCAGCTCTTTTTGGATGGCATTCTTTTGTTTAATGTTTTTGCATTGTAATACAATCGAGCGATCTTTTGTAATGAACGATGTATTAACTTGCAAAAGCATTGATATAGAAATAAAATGTATGTTTAAATGTTTCCGCTGCAACGTTTTTATGTAAGAGGATGAAAATATATCTTTTATGTGCGATGATTGACCAGCTGTAAGCGTCCCGGGAACGGGGCCTTACAAATCAGTGTGGGAGATATATCTACCCAATTATTATAACTTTTTCCTAATGAATTTGGTAAAATTTTTACCGAAGGGGCATATGATAGCCACCATTTATATGCCTAATTTAGGATGTCCCGTTTATAAACTTCTGGACAAATTTTGAAGGACCAAGAATGTTTCTTCTTTGAATTTTCATATAAAAAGGCTTTATTAAATGCCTCAATATAATCCCAATAATTAAATTTAATAGGGACCCTGGTTTCTGGGTGGTACATCTCTTTATCCTTTAAAGGAGATGTTCCCCATTCTTCAACAGATATTATCTGTTTTATTATTATTTTACTGAAACTATATTCCTGGGTATTACCGGACATATAGTGATGAATATCACAAGATTCTGTGATTTTGAGGATATTCTCATAATAATGTCTCTGTTTATATGAAACAACAGGATATGATCCTGAATCTAGATATCTTGAAATTAAGGTCCATGGTTGATCTTTCCATTTTAGATCTTTGAATTCTAGGAGCAATATTATCTCCTTATTCGGATTTTATTCGTATAATGCATCATCAGATTCTTCTATCACAATGTTGAACATAGGATGATGATTCATTTGTTCCTTCCCTTTTATCTTTATAAGCCAAAAATTCTTGGAATAATTGGTTATCAAGATTATTTCCTCTAGTATTACTTGAGGAAGTTGCAGTATCTACAATATTTACGGCTATTAGCCTTTGATGAGCAATTTGCCCAAGGACTCTATCACCATTAGGAAGCCTTAATTGGCCTCTCCCTTTCCCTCTTCCAATATTTGAAAGGGGTTGTTTTCCTCTATCTCAAGGAATCATTCTTGAAAATATAATCAGGCAGAAGAGATTATTTTCTCTTTTTCTTTAAGAACCTTTATTTGATTCTTAAAATAATTTATTAATTTTATATTTCTAAGAGCTTATTAGCTCTTTCAACTGGATGCATGTAATAATCCTGCACATCATTATGAATCTGATAATTTCTAACCATTATCATTGCTAAATAATCATCAATTTCAATTTGTATATTATTAAAGTTTATTTTTAATGGTCCTTTTATCTTCTTCATGAAGCCTGCAAAATAATTTATGAGAAATATTCTCTTGTTAACAAAAATCAGGTAAACTATTATCTGTTCCCTTTTTATATATTATTTCAAAATCAAAAGGTGCAAGATGAGATTGCCATCTGACAAACATCTGTTTAGAAACATCATATTTAAAATCTTTATTAAACATGTATTTTGTTGCTTAACAATCAGTTTTTATTAAAAACTTTTGATTATATAAATAATCTTGAAATTTTAGAACACATTTAACTATTGCTAAAATTTCTTTTGCAATCGTAGCATAATTTTTTGACTATGTTCCACTTCCCTGAGTGGAATCTTACAAGAAATTCTTGTTTATCTATTGGAGAAATCTGCTTCAGAATTCCTCCATAGCCAATATTACTAACATCTATTCCTATAATCTTTTCCTATTCCGGTTTTGCTATCATTAAGCAGGGAAGATTTTTAACAATTTATTTAATTTTCTGTACTGCCTTAGTATGAATGTCAGACCATGGCAGATGGTTCTTTTTAATCTGTCATATAAAACAGCTGTATCTTGGGCTAAGTCTTTGTAATATGGTGAAATGTAATTTAAACTTCCTAAGAATCTTTGTAACTGAGTTTTATCAGTTATTTCATTAGGAAATTTAGAAGCAAATTCAATACTTCAATTTATTGAAATAATATTTCCTTTTTCAATATTGTGACCTAAAAATCTTATATTAGTTTGAAAAAGCAACATTTTTGGTCTAGATATTACTAAACCATTTTTATGATTATGCTTTTAAAAATTTCTAAATGTTTAAAATGAGTCTCAATATCTTTTGAAAATACTAAGATATCATCTATGTAAACAATTATAAAATTACTGAAATGAATGAAAATATCATTCATTATTTTTTGAAATTCACTTGAGCATTTTTCAATCCAAATGGCATAACATTCCATTCATAATGACCAAAAGGTACTGTAAAGGCAGTTTTATATCTGTCTTTTTCATCTATTTAGATTTGCCAATATCCAGATTTCAGATCAAATTTTGAAAATATTATATCATCATTTAATCTATCTAATAAATCCTTTTTGTTAGGTGTAGGATACCTAATCCATTTTAAAACTTTTTTTAAAGGTTTGTAGTTTATTACTAACCTGGGTGCTCCTCTTTCTTGTTCCGAATGTTTATTAACATAAAAAGCGTTACATGACCACGGAGACTTCGAAGGTCTTATTAATCCTTTCTCTGTTAAGGATTTTATCTCATTTTTACATAATTCTAGATATTCAGAATTCATTTGACATGGTCTTGCTTTTGTAGGTATTTGACTTTCATTAAAGTCATTTTCATATGGGACAAAGACTATATGTTTCTTTCTATCCCAAAAAGCATTTGGATGGTTATTACAGATTTTTAAAGAAAATTGATGTTGTATTAATTTTATTTCATCCTGTAATTTAGGGTTTTTTAACCTTTCTTCTATTGTAAGAGTGTTAATTTCTTGTTTAAGAAAATTAATTTGGTTTTGCATTGCTTGTATTAAAGATTCTTCAATGTCATTTATAAATCTAGGAATAGGTTTGTGAACAAATTGGAAAGTTATTTCTTTTCCTTTATAAGTTCATGTAATAAACTTTTCATCAATATGTTTTATTGGAAAAATCTTATTCCAAAATGGTGTACCGAGTATAATTTGGCTAGTTAAATTTTTCACTATCATAAAGCTGTTTGGAATACAAACTTTATCTTGACAAATGTATGCTTGTGGTAACTTGTAATTTATAATCATTGGTTCTCCACCAGCAGAACTCACTTTATGAGTAGTTTTGTGAAAATATTTTGTAGGGATGATGCCCTCTTGGATGCAATTCAAATCTACTCCACTATCTAATAAAGCAACTAATTCAATTGAATAATTGTAATCTATCAAAAGCTTAATCTTTATTTGCCATTTATGGGAAATAACCATTTCGTATATTGATAAGAAATTATCATCTCTTTCTAAGGATGTTAAATACTTCTTAGAAGTTTCAGGATTTTCTATAATCTCCTTCATTTCTAAACTTCTTATCCTTTCTTCTAAGGTTATATTATTTCCTTTAAGATTTTTAATTTTTAATTTTTAATTATCAATCTCTAATTTTAATTCTTCAATATTAACTGAATTTCCAGTCTTATTTTTGTGACTTAATTGCCTTCTAACTTCACTTAAAGTATAAGTTTAAAAATCTTTAACAACCATTGAAGTTGAAGCTTTATTTTTTCCAATTATTTGAGAAGTAATTCTTTCCCTAATCTCATTATCTTCTATTGCTATTAGTAAATCTAATAAATCATTTGAAATAACATTTATTTCCATATTTTCAAATTGAGCAATTATCTGATAAATGTCTTCTTCATTATCTGTGTCTGATTGACAACATTTTTCTCCTATTTTACAGGAAAACGTTCTTCATCCGAAGTTACTAATCTTCTTCCTTTAATATATTTAATTCTTCATATGAAGAGTTTTCTGATTCTGAATTAGACTCAGAATTAATTAGGATTTTGGATAATGTATCCTTTAATTTTTAATCCTTAATATTATTGAGTTTCTTTTTTGCCCAACATGTTTTTGCTTTATGGCCTGGACGGCCACATTTTTTACATATTATATAAGGCTTATAATCCTTTTTCCTTTTAAATTTTTTCTCTTCTCTTTTTTGTTTTCTTTTTTGTAATTTTCTATTTCTTTGAGAAGATATAAGCTTCTTTTTATTATTACTTTCTCTGATTTCATCCATACGAAACTGGCTACAAAATTGACCTAATTGTATCTTTTCATTAAGAGAATGTTTTTTAATCTGTTGATTGAGTTCTATTTCATTACATAAGGCTAATCCTTCCAGAACACAAGTTCCTATTAACTTGCCATAAGTATAATCTTCATAGTTAATACTTACTTCTCCTCTCCTAAGGTTTTTCCTAACCCTTTCTACAAATAGAGGAGGCAAGCCATCAATAAATTTAGACTTCCAATGAGTATTATTTGACTCAAGGAGTTCCATAACTCTACTTAAGAAAGTATTTTATACCATCTAAATGATGTAAGAGTTCTACATTTGAAATTTTGTAATAAAGTTCTAATATTCTCAGAATTATCATACCATCTTCATGTGAAGTGATCAACAATATTTACAACCAACGTATAAACCACATTCGGGGTTTGACTACCATTTTCATCTTTGATATTATTTAGGATATTATTTTTATCTATTTCTGTTAAATAATTATCCCACCAGCCTTTTAATTGACCAGTAAAACCTGCTATTATCATTTTAGCAATATTTTGATCATAATTACCATTACTTTTACAAATAGTGTTGTACATCATCATTTTGTATACAGTATCTGAAATTTGTTTATCAGTTTTCCATCTATATTCCATTCATAGATGTGTTTTCCATGATATGAATTGTTAACTATATATTCCTGTTCCTCGATCAGAACATCTTGTGGAGTTGGTTATATATATACATATAAATATACATATATATATATACATATATATATATATATGTATATGTATATGTATACATATATGTATATGTATATGTATACATATATGTATATGTATACCAATATATGTATATGTATACCTATATATATAATGTATGTATATGTATACCTATATATATACAGATATACATATACATATATATATATATATACATATACATATATATATGTATATGTATACATATATGTATATGTATATGCATACATATATGTATATGTATATGCATACATATATATATATATGTATATGCATACATATATGTATATGTATATGTATACCTATATATACATACACGTATGCGTATACATACACGTATGCGTATGCGTATACATACACGTATGCGTATACATATATGTATTGTAAGGCCCTGTTCCCGGGACGCTTACAGCTGATCGATCATCGCACAAAAAACATACATTCATATTTAACTTAAGTAAACATTGCAGCGGAAACATTTAAAAATGACATTACACTTCATTATAAAGGCTTTTGCAAAATAATACATCGTTAATCAGTTACAAAATACATTGTTACATTACATCACAAAATCATTATATGAATGGATGCCATCCAAAAGAGCTGAGTAGCCGCCCCGCGCCATCCTCAGCAACCATTACCTGCCAACTGGAAACACATAAAAGGTCAGCGTTGCTGAGTGAGTTCTAGTTTTATAATAAAACATACTTTTCTTTCGTTAAAACCGTTCTTTACTTTCATGCGATCATACATCATAGGTACTCATAGATAATATCATTATTATCTTCATCATTCGTCCGTTAACTTTCGTTCATTTAACGTACATCATTACCATTCATATTCGTTACTATCATTCACATTCATTCATAAATTCTTTCTTTCGTTTGTACGTTCATTACTTTCGATGACATGTACAATACCCCGAACATTGTGCGCGAATCTGGTTACTAGGCCTGAGGTCTTTCATAGACCTCGAACATGGTGCACGAAGCTGACTCCAGTACCTAGGGCAAGTACATTCACCACTAATCTTTTCTCTTTTCATTCCGGATCAATGCCATGTGCTATACCCCGAACATTGTGCACGAAGCTGGTTACTGGGCCTGAGGTCTTTCTTAGACCTCGAACATTGTGCACAAAGCTGACTCCAGTACCTAGGGCAAGTGGCAAGGATCCCATACATATGGTCAATCACAAGTATTGGACCCCAGTGTGCATCCTTCTGGGGTAGCTAACCCGCACACAGTTGAGCTAACACCCTTCATTGGGTGTGAACCTCCATACATTTGCTTGCAAGCCTTTCTTACATTCATTCATTCTTTAATGCATGCATTCTTTCATCATGTTCCTCTTTCATTATCTTCCACTTTACATTACATAATACTTTCGTTTCATTCATTAACAAACACGTAAAGCCACGGGAAAGATAAACATAGGTCATAATAAGGAACATCAACATACACAGTTAGCATCATCATACACGGCAACATCATACATACATAACATACATCATGCATAATCATGCAACATCATCGTCATGCCCAACATGACCACTAAGGCCTCAACGATCATCTTACTTGAACTTACAGGAACTTCCACGTCAAAACTTACATCTGCACTTTCCCCCCGAAAGTCAAAAATTAAAATATGCTTTCCTCAGGTACACCAGCCCTATTTGGGCATATGGCACCCTTCAGTCGCATGGCCTCCAGGCGACTGAACATCATGCGAATGGGCCAATGCGGACGAACACCAATGTGGATGAACACCCCAATCGTGCGAATGGACCTCATGCGGATGAACACCAATGCCGGTGAGCACTTATGCGAATGGGCCCTCAGTCGCATGACTCCCCATGCAACTGGCCCCCAATCGTGCGAATGAATCCCAATCGTGCGAACGAATCCCAATCATGCGAACGAACTCCAATCGCCCTTCATTCAGCCGTATGGCCTCCAGTCGGTTGCCTAGCCCTAGCTGATGCAGAATGCAGTTCATCCCGAACCCAATCTACCGTTTTCGACCTCCAAGCTCATCCAAACCCATTCTAAGCCCAAATCCACCATCCTAAACCTTAGGAATGCATACCACAACACCATTCAAGCACACACAAGCCCGGACATAAACTCCAAACGCATCACACGCAAACACATCAAATGGGTCAAACACACACATACATAAACAGGTTTCAGATGTGTTCCAGCCCCAATCAGTTGAAAACATGTAAAAGAGGGGTCCTAGAACTCACACAAACAACACCAAGAAGTAGAGCTTCGATTTGACCCGCAACACGACGATTTTCACGCTCGAAACCAAGAAAACAAAGCTTGGAACCCCCTTTTCTCCCTCTCTTCTCTCTTTGGCTGAATTTTGTAAGAATGGAGAGGGTGTGGGCTGCCCTCCCCCTTTTATACCCCCACTCATCCAAATTTATTCCCGTTTTGGCAAGTTTTGTCCCTCGACTTTGCACTTTATTTCTTTTCTTCTTCCGTCAGCTTCAAAGGAAATATCCGGGCATTACAAATCCACCCCCTTATATAGGTTTCGTCCCCGAAACCTTGTTATTCCTCAACAAACGTGGGTAATGATGTCTCATTTCTTCTTCGGTCCCCCACGTTGACTCGGATCTCTTCCTGTGCTTCCACTGTACAAGCATAAAGGAAGCACTTTATTTCTCTGCCTCTTCTCTTTTCGATCGATGATTGCCACTGGTTGCTCCACATAATTGAGCCGTTCGTCTACTTCGATATCCTCCAGTGGAACAATCATATCTTCATCTGCCAAGCACTTCCTTACATGAGATACGTGGAATGTCAGGTGAATTCCACTTAACTCATCTGGTAACTCCAATCTATAGGCCACCTCTCCTACTCGAGCAATGATTCGGAAAGGACCTATGTATCTCGGGCTCAACTTGCCCCGCTTTTGGAAACAAATGATACCCTTCCAAGGTGAAACCTTCAACATAACCCGGTCACCCACCTGGAACTCAATCGGTCTGCTTCGTTTATCAGCATACGACTTCTGTCTATCTTTGGCTGCCTTCATGAAGGCTTTGATCCTTTCAAGCTTTTCAGTCGTAGCCTCAATCACCTCAACGCTCCCTAACTCTTTATGACCAATATCACCCCAACAGACGGGTGTTCTGCATCTCCTATCGTATAGCATCTCATAAGGTGGCATACCAATACTGGCATGATAACTGTTGTTATATGAGAACTCCGCTAATGGTAAGTGGTCATCCCAACTTCCCCCAAAATCAATCACACATGCCCGAAGCATGTCCTCCAATGTCTGAATGGTCCTTTCTGACTGACCATCAGTCTGGGGATGATAAGACGTGCTAATGTGTAACCTCGTCCCGATCACATCGTGGAATTTCTTCCAAAATTTGGATGTGAACCGGGTGTCACGATCCGACACAATAGACACTTGCACACCATGACGAGTTACAATTTCCTTGATGAAAAGATCAGCCAACCTCTCAGATCAATATGTCTTGCGGACCGGTAGGAAGTAAGCACTCTTCGTCAAGCGGTCAACAATCACCCATATAGCATCATACCCTTTCGGGGTACGCGGTAGCTTCGTAATGAAATCCATGGGGATGTGCTCCCACTTCCATTCTGGTATATCCACAGGTTGGATCTTCCCATACGGCTTTTGATGCTCAGCCTTCACTTGCAAGCAAGTAAGGCACTTACTCATACTCCACTACGTCACGCTTCATACCTGGCCACCAATAATCTTTCTTCATGTCTTGGTACATCTTTGTAGCACGGGATGAATAGAGTATCGAGTCTTATGAGCTTCATCCATAATCTTCACCCGTAGATCCCCAAGACGAGGAATCCACATTCGTCCAAACCGGGTTCTAACACCAAATGTGTTTTCACCTAACTCCGCGACCAGACCTCTCATTCTTTCAGAGTTAAGATGATTTTCTTTTAATGCCTCATATTGAAACTCCTTGACTTGCTTCATCACATCAGAGGTCATAATCAGCTGGTACGCCTTCACCCAAATCGGCTCGGGTCTTTCCTTTCGGCTAAGGGCATCCGTCACCATGTTGGCTTTTCCCGGATGGTAATGGATCACACAATCATAATCTTTTATGAGCTCCAACCATCTCCTCTGCCTCATGTTCAAGTCTTTCTGCTCGAAGAAATACTTCAAGCTCTTGTGGTCAGTGAATATGGTGCACTTCATCCCATACAGGTAGTGCCTCCAAATCTTTAACGCAAATACCACGGCTGCTAGTTCCAAATCATGAGTAGGATAGTTAACCTCATGAACCTTCAACTGTTAGGATGCGTAGGCTATAACTTTTCCTCTTTGCATTAACACACACCCCAACCCCGAGTAGGAAGCATCAGAATAAACCACCAGATCTTCACTTCCATCGGGTAATGACAATACAGGAGTTTGAGTCAACCTTGCCTTCAATTTTTCAAATGCATGCTCCTGAGCTTGAACACATAAACCTTACATCTTTTCGGGTCAACTTGGTTAGTGGAGAAGCAATCTTAGAGAAGTCTTGAATAAACCTTCGGTAGTAGCCCGCCAAACCTAAGAAACTACGGATCTCAGATGGCGTCTTGGGACACCTGCACTGCAATACCGCTTCCACCTTTGTCGGATCCACCATGATCCCCTCCGGATTCACCATGTGACCCAAGAATTGAACCTCGCGCAACCAGAACGCGCACTTGGAGAACTTGGCATACAACTTGTCCCTTCTTAACGTCTCCAACACCTCTCGAACATGACCGGCATGCACTATCTCGCTCTTCGAATAAATCAGGATATCATCAATAAACACAATCACTGATTTATCCAACACGGCCGACACACTCAGTTCATCAAGTCCATAAAAGTAGCTGGCGCGTTGGTCAAACCAAAAGACATAACGAGGAACTCATAATGACCGTAACGCGTGTGAAAAGCTGTTTTAAGAATATCCTGCTCTTTCACCTTTAGCTGATGGTAGCCAGATCGAAGATCTATCCTTGAAAACAACCTGGCACCCTGAAGCTGATCAAACAAATCATCAATCCTCGGTAACAGATACCTATTCTTCACCGTCAACTTGTTCAGCTCACGGTAGTCTATACACATCCTCATGCTACCGTCTTTCTTCTTTACAATAAAACCGGTGCACCCCAAGGAGAGATACTCAGTCTAATAAACCCCTTATCAAGTAGTTCTTGCAATTGCTCCATCAACGCTTTCATGTCAGTCGGAGCCAACCGATACGGTGCCCTGGCAACAGGTTGGGCACCTGGTATCAAATAATCTGAAACTCGATCTCTCGTTCAGGTGGCACTCCTGGTAAATCTTCTGGGAACACGTCTGGAAAGTCACACATGACTGGAACATCGGATAGTTGTGGTGTTGGCGAATCCACATCCTTCACATAAGCCAAGTAGGCACTACATCCACGCCTCATGCACCTTCCGGCCACCGCCATCGAAATCACCTTCGGAATAGTCGTAACCCGATCATCGTAAACCTTCACCAATTTCCCGTCAGGAGCTGTTAGTCTAATCATCTTCTTGCACCACACAATGTTCACCTCGTAGTCTGCCAACCAATCCATTCCAAGAATCAAATCGAAACCACCTAAGGTCATCACGAACGGGCTAACAGGAAACTTATGACCTTCTAGTTCCACATCACAGTTCTCTATCATCTTAGAAATCCTGGTAGACTTACCTATGGCAGTTTCTACATCAAAGGGCGCATCAACCCGTCTACTACTAAGTGGCAGCTTAGTACAGAAAGCAGCAAAAATAAAACTTTTACTAGCACCAGAATCGAACAACACAGAAGCTAAAGTTTGGTTCACTAGAAACGTACCGGACACAACATCGGGTCCATCCTAGCTTCCTCTTGTGTCATGGTGAATGCCCTGGTGCTCGCTCTCGGTCCTTCACTCCTCGTCTTCTTCACCCCGGAACCCTCAGCCCTTGGCTTCTTGCAGTCTTGGCTCATGTGGCCCTCCCCGCTACAGTTAACACATCTCCCCGCTTTGCACTCTCGTGCCATAAGACCTGGCTTCCAACATTTGAAGCACACATTCAATCCCCACCTACACTCGCCGGTATGCTCCTTCCCACACTTTTCACACCTCTTCGATCCCGTACCCGGTGTGGCTACACGGCGATCATCCACCCATTCCTTCTTGTTACCCGTCGAGGCATCACCCCAACCAAACCTCTTCCCACTCCAGTTTCGATCACCACCACCCTTCCTACTACATTCATCCATCACCACCACAGCCCTCTCATCATATAACCTCCCTGCTAAGTCCACCGCCGACCTAAACGTGCTCGGTCGGGCAACGATCATGTGCCTGTGAATATCCGCTGGCAAACCCGGAATGTACCTCTTAATCTTCCGTGACAGGGGCGTTACCTGATCCGGCACCAGACGTGTCATCTCGTTGAACTTCGTGGTGTACTGCTGATGTGTCATGGTTCCCACCTCCAGTTGCAGGAACTCCCTCTCAAGCTTGTCCATCTCCTGGTGAGGACAGAACTCCTCAATAACCAACTTCTTCAGCTCCGACCATCTCATTCTCCCAATTGCCCGACTACCCTCAGCTTGGACTATATTGTCCCACAAACACAAAGCCGAGTCCACAAACGAGTGGGCAGCAAATTTCACCTTCTGGTCTTCTCAGCACTCGCTGATATTCAAAACAGCTTCCATTTCCCTCACCCATCAGTGAGCAGCAGCAGCAGTGCCATTGCCATCAAAGGTAGGGGGCTTACACCTTTTAAATGCCCCATAGTTACAGCCTCGTGCCGGCTCCTGCACAGGCTCTTCCTCCTCCTCCTCATCGAAGGGAATCTTCTCAGTCTCCGGTTGCTCCCGACCTCCCGAGGACCGGTTCCTCTCTTTTCGTTCTCTTCTCGTACAGCCTTTATCACTTCGGTCACCACAGACGGTAAGATCGTCTGCATGACCGATGAACTTCTTCCACAACAGCCTCCTTTATTGAGGCTCTCAAATTGGCGCTCTCATCTCCACCCTCCGGATGAGGGGTCTCAGGTTCTTCAGGAACCACCTTTTCAACCTTGGGCCTTCCCTTTTGGCCCGCGGTTCAGCACCACGCCCTCCACGTACTCCGCCTCGTGAAACTTTAGATGATCTACCACTGGCCATCCTCTAACACATACTGAAAGATTCAAACACCAACACGGTCATTCAAGGGAACAGCTCAGTTCATGTCAAGTATAGTAAGTCCCTAATTACAGTGGCCAGTTGTGATTAGCCACTTACTTTACTCTTCATACCCCGAGCATTACCTGTCCTGACTATATTAGTATCTAAATCTACCAGCAACATATAAACCATATAACATGTGCACATAATGCCGGTTAACATTAAGAAATACCTGATGGCACGCAGCTACTCAGACTGGCATCCCTTCCCTTTCCATCCCATTCTCAGTTTAAGATTAGGTTTACTTTGAAAATTTATCCCGTTTCATTTAAACTTTAGCTCTAATACCAACTTGTAAGGCCCCGTTCCCGGGACGCTTACAGCTGATCAATCGTCGCACATAAAACGTACATTCTCATTTAACTTAAGTAAACATTGCGGCGGAAGCATTCAAAAATGACATTACTCTTCATTATAAAGGCTTTTGCAAAATAATACATCATTAATCAGTTACAAAATACATTGTTGCATTATATCATAGAAACATTATATGAATGGATGCCATCCAAAAGAGCTGAGTAGCCGCCCCATGCCATCCTCAGCAACCATTACCTGCCAACTGGAAACACATAAAAGTCAGCGTTTCTGAGTGAGTTCTAGTTTTATAATAAAACATATTTTTCTTTCGTTAAATCCGTTCTTTACTTTCATACGATCATACATCATACGTACACATAGATAATATCATTATTATCTTCATCCTTCGTCCGTTAACTTTTGTTCATTTAACGTACATCATTACCATTCACATTCTTTACTGTCATTCACATTCATTCATAAATTCTTTCTTTCGTTCGTACGTTCATTACTTTCGATGATGTACAATACCCTGAACATTGTACGCGAAGCTGGTTACTGGGCCTGAAGTCTTTCATAGACCTCGAACATTGTGCACGAAGCTGACTCCAGTACCTAGGGCAAGTACATTCACCACTAATCTTTTCTTTTTTCATTCGGATCAATGCCATGTGCTATACCCCGAACATTGTACATGAAGCTGGTTACTGGGCCTGAGGTCTTTCATAGACCTCGAACATTATGCATGAAGCTGACTCTAGTACGTAGGGCAAATGGCAAGGATCCCATACATATGGTCAATCACAAGGATTGGACCCCAGTGTGCATCCTTCTCGGGTAGCTAACCCGCACACTGTTGAGCTAACACCCTTTATTAGGTGTGAACCTCCATACATTTGCTTGCAAGCCTTTCTTACATTCATTCATTCATTAATGCATGCATTCATTCATCATGTTCCTCTTTCATTATCTTCCACTTTACGTTACATTATACTTTCGTTTCATTCATTAACATAACACGTAAAGCCACGAGAAAGATAAACATACGTTATAATAAGGAACATCATTATACTTTCGTTTCATTCATTAACATAACATGTAAAGCCACGGAAAGATAAACATACGTTATAATAAGGAACATCAACATACACAGTTAGCATCATCATACAGGGCAACATCATACATACATAACATACATCATGCATAATCATGCAACATCATCGTCATGCCCAACATAACCACTAAGGCCTCAACGATCATCTTACTTGAACTTACGGGAACTTCTACATCAAAACTTACATCTGCACTTTCCCCCCCGAAAGTCAAAATTAAACTACACTTTGCTCGGGTACACCAGCCCTATTTGGGCGTATGGGCACCCTTCAGTCGCATGGCCTCCAGGCGACTGAACATCATGCGAATGGACCAATGCGGATGAACACCAATGCGGATGAACACCCCAATCGTGCGAATGGACCTCATGCGGATGAACACCAATGCGGGTGAGCACTTATGCGAATAGCCCCTCAGTCGCATGACTCCCCATGCGACTAGCCCCCAATCGTTCGAATGAATCCCAATCGTGCGAATGAACTCCAATCGCACTTCATTCGGCCGTATGGCCTCCAGTCGGTTGCCTAGCCCTAGCCCTAGCTGATGCAGAATGCAGAATGCGTATCCATACACGTATGCGTATCCATACACGTATATGTATCCATACACGTATGCGTATCCATACACGTATGCGTAGCCATACACGTATGCGTATCCATACACGTATGCGTATCCATACACGTATGCGTATCCATACACGTATGCGTATCCATACACGTATGTGTTTCCATACACGTATGCGTATCCATATACGTATGCGTATCCATACACGAATGCGTATCCATACACGTATGCGTATCCATACACGAATGCGTATCCATACACTGTATGCGTATCCATACACGTATGCGTATACATACACGTATGCGTATCCATACACATATGCGTATACATACACGTATGCCTATACATACACATATATGTATATGTATATGTATACATATATATATGTAATATATATGTATATGTATACATATATATATATATGTACATATATATGTATATATGTACATATATATATGTATACATATATATGTACATATATATGTATATGTATACCTATATATATATATATACATATATATATATATATACACACACATATAGATATACATATATGTATATACATATATACATATATATATTGTAGGATTCTATATGCCCAAGACACGTAGAATATTGATTCGGTTAGTACGTTATGATCCAAGTCGGGTTATACCCAATAACAAGCTAAACAAACACCAATATATATTTATTTGTTGATGCGATCATACAAATAAATAATAACCCAATTTAGAAAATAGGTTTTTTAAAATGTTGCTTTTGTAAAAGAACAAATTATGTGGATAATTTGTTCATGAGAAATCATTTTTTATTATTTAAGTTGGTTAAATATAAAACAAATGTAAGTGTGTTATTTTATAAAATTAAAATTGGTTTCAATTTTATAAAATAGATGGCAAAGAGTGTGACAATTTATAAAACAAATTAAAAGGGGGGAAACCTCTTTTTAAAACAAGTCTTGGCCGCCCATGGGGCATGGGGAGTACAAGTTGTCTTGGTCCTTGCAAGACTTAATTTCTCTGAACACTCTTCCATCTTTTCACACACCTCTCTCTACACACACACAAGGCAAAAAAAACCTCCAAGAACACATGCAATTTTCGGATTCAAGGGCTGAAAAGAAGCTGAAAAATCGACTTTTCTTGGCTGCCTTCTTTGATTCGGATTGTTCTACAAGGGTTTTCTTTTGGTGTAAAGCTCCCTAACATAGCAAGGTGTTTGAGAGAAGAAGCTTGTGGGTATAGCTACTTGAGTTTCTCTCCTTTGAGGGCTGCATATTCAACATCATCATCATCTTCATCTCAATCTTCATCCACGTTTTGAGGACTGCAGTGAGGTAGTTTATGGCCCTTTGAGGCTGTCATATTGTGTTGATTTTGTATATACATAGCATGTTGATTCACATAATATGATCCTTTGGTTAATGGGTTTGTTTTATACATTTATATGGTCATGTAATGAACATATTTTCAGCTTTTAAACAGTTTTAAAGCTATATATATCCGCTGCGTTTTAAGAAAGTTTAAAAGGTTAAACTACGAATTTGTGTTATAACAAACCCATCATATATACATATATACATATATATATATATACATATATATACATATATATACATATATATACACATATATACTATATATACATATATATACATATGTATACATATATATATATATACATATATATACTATATATACATATATACATACATATATATACATATATATATATATGTATATATTTGTATGTATGTATATGTATACACATATATATATATGTATATGTATATGTATAATATATATATATGTATTATATGTATATATATGTCTATATACACATATATATATACATATATACATATATACATATATATGTATATATACATATATATATATATGTATGTATATACATATATATGTATATATATATACATATATACATATATGTATGTATATACATATATATATATATATATATGTATACATATACATATATATATATATGTACATATACATGTATATATGTATATATATATGTATATATATACATACATATATGTGTAAGGCCCCGTTCCCGGGACGCTTACAGTTGGTCATTCATCGCACTCAAAACATATATTTCGTTCATCTTTAGTATACATTTCAGCGGAAGCATTCAAAGGAGACATCTCATTTCATCATAAAAGCTTTTACTAATTAAGACATCGTTAATCAATTACAAAATAGTCATAAACAGTGACTTATAGTAGTAAGAGGATTCCTTAAGTAATCCCGTTTATCGGAATCCTCTACAAACACCATTTTGTATTTAATAAATACATGCAACATAGTACATTGCAAAATATTAACAAAGGAATCCATCCCAAAAGAGCTGAGTAGCCACCTCGTGCCATCCTCAGCAACACTACCTGCCAACTGGAAATGCATAAAAAGTTAGCGTTGCTGAGTGAGTTCTAGTTTTATAATAAAACATACTTTTCTTCTGTTAATACCGTTCCTATATACATGCGATCTCACAACATACGTACTCTTGGGTAACATTATTATTATCTTTATTATTCCTTCATTATCTTTCATTCGTGTACCGTTCATCATTAACATTCACATTCTTTCTTTGGTTCATACGTCACTTACATACACTCATACATTCATTACATTCATCCGTACGTTCGTTGCATTCATTCATGCGTTCATTACATTCGTTCGTACGTTCATTACTTTTGGTGATGTGTACAATACCCCGAACATTGTGCACTACTGCTGGTGCTGGACCTGTGATGATTAATCACGAACGTTGTGCACTATGCTGATCCAGTCACCTAGGGCAAGTACACGCACACTTATCTTTCCTCTTTCATTCTGGATCAATGCCATACGCTATACCCCGAACATTGTACACTACTGCTGGTGCTGGACCTGTGATGATTAATCACGAACGTTGTGCACTACTGCTGATCCAGTCACCTAGGGCAAGCGGCAAGGATCCCATACATATGGTCAGTCACAAAGACTGACCCCAGCGTGCATCCTTCGGGGTAGCTAACCCGCACACCGTTAAGCTAACACCTTCATAGGGTGTGCACTCCATACATTTGCTTGCAAGCCTTTTCTTACATTCAGTCGTTCATTCATCAATGCATGCATTCATTCATCATGTTCCTCTTTCATTATCTTTCTCTTTACATTCTTTTTACTTTCGTTTCATTCATTAATCGCAACACGTAAAGTCACGGGAAGATAAACACGTATTGAAACAAGGAACATCGATATTTACAAATCATCAGTCATTACCATCATATAAGGCTACATCATATGTATCATACATACATCATGCACATACATGCAATGCTATCACCGTCGTGCCCAACGTAACTTCTAACCCTCGACAGTTATCACGTATGTACCTACGGGAGCTATTACATCACTACTTACCCTTACCCTTTTCCCGAAGGCAAGTAACTGGAATACATCTCCCCCGTACACAACAGCCCTATTTGGGCGATTGGGCCTACTTCAGTCGCATGACCTCCACGCGACTGGATCATGCGATTGGGCACCTATGCGAATGAACATACAATCGTGCGAATGGACTCTCAGTCATGCGAGTGAATACCAGGCGATTGGACATCATGCGAATGGGACTAACGGATGAGCACCTATGCGACTGGACTCTCAGTCGTGCGATTGCGCACTCGGCGATTGAGCCTCCATACGACTGGGTGTCCAGTCGTGCGATTAAACCTTAGTCGTGTGATTGAGTCTCAGTCGTCCCTCAGTCGGCCGACTGGCCATTCAGTCGCCCAGCCCTAACTGGGCAGCGACTGGAGTTCATCCCGAACTGCAGCCGCGACATACGGGCTTCAAACTCTTCTAAACTCATTTCAAGCCCAAATTAGCCGTCCTAAACCTTAGGGAATCATACCATGACATCATACAAGCACATACAAGTCCAAAATCACACTTTAAACACAATACACACGTTTATACCCAAATGGGTCAAACTCACACATTTCAAAATCAGGTTTATATGTGTTCCAGCCCCAAAATCGTTTGAAAACAAGTAAATGAGGGGTCCTAGGACTCACACAAATAAGAAGAAGATGAAGAGCTTCGTTTGGGCTAGTCACTCGACAAGTTTCGAGCCCAAATCACCACTTTTATCTCTTTTTCTCTTCTTTCTGTCTTCTTTCTCTCTTCTCTTCCTTTTTGACTGAATTTTGCAAGTGTGGGGAGGGGGAGATGGCTGCCCTCTCCCTTAAAAGCTACAGCTCAGTCGCCCAAGCTCCAGGCGACTGGACCCTCGGTCACCCGAACACCATGCGACTGGACCTTCAGTCGCATAAGCTCCGTGCGATTGGACCTCCAGTCGCATGACACTTCCGAAAAGTCAACTTCCAGGTGTTACAAGTCCACCCCCCTTATTTAGGTTTCGTCCCCGAAACCTGTTATTCCTCGAAAAAACGTGGGTAATGCTGCCTCATTTCTTCTTCGGTTTCCCATGTTGACTCGGATCCCTTCCTGTGCTGCCACTGTACACGCACAAGAGGAACAACTTTATTTCTCAGCCTCTTCTCCTTTTGATCGATGATTGCCACTGCTTGCTCCATGCAATTGAGTCGTTTATCTACCTCGATATCCTCCAGTGGAACAATCATATCTTCGTCTGCCAAACACTTTCTCTGATGAGATACATGGAAGGTCGGGTGAATTCCACTTAACTCATCTGGTAACTCTAGCCTATAGGCCACCTCTCCCAATCGAGCAATGATTCGGAAAGGGCCTATATACCTCGGGATCAGCTTGCCCCGGTTTCTGAACCGATTGATACCCTTCCAATGCGAGACCTTCAACATAACCCGGTCACCCACCTGGAACTCAATCGGTCTGCATCGTTTGTCAGCATACGACTTTTGTCTGTCTTTGACTGCCTTCATACAGGCCTTAATCTTTTCAAGCTTTTCAGTCATAGCCTCGATCACTTCGACGCTCCCCAATTCCTTCTGACCAATATCACCCCAACAAACGGGTGTCCTGCATCTCCGGCAGTATAGCATCTCATAGGGTGGCATGCCAATGCTGGCATGATAGCTGTTATTATATGAGAATTCTGCTAACAGTAAGTGGACATCCCAACTTCCCCCAAAATCAATCACACATGCCCGGATCATGTCCTCTAACGTCTGAATGGTCCTTTTCGACTGACCATCAGTTTGGGATGATAAGTCGTGCTAATGTGTAACCTCGTCCCCATGGCGTCGTGGAATTTCTTCCAGAATTTGGAGGTAAACCGGGTGTCGCGATCAGACACAATCGACACTGGTACACCATGACGAGTCACAATCTCCTTAATGAAAAGATCGGCCTACCTCTCGGATGAATATGTCTCGTGCATCGGTAGGAAGTGAGCACTCTTCGTCAAGCGATCAATGATCACCCATATAGCATCATACCCTTTCGGGGTACGTGGCAGTTTCGTGATAAAATCCATGGTGATGCGCTCCCACTTCCATTCCGGTATATCCAAAGGTTGAATCTTTCCACATGGCTTCTGGTGCTCGGCCTTAACTTGCAGACAAGTAAGGCACTTACTCACATTCTCCACCAATCACGCTTCATACCCGGCCACCAATAATCTTTCTTCATGTCTTGATACATCTTTGTGACACCCGGATGAATAGAGTATCGAGTCTTGTGAGCCTCGTCCATAATCTTCACTCGTAGATCCCCAAGACGAGGAATCCACATACGCCCAAACTGGGTTCTAACACCAAATGTGTTTTCACCCAACTTTGCAACCAGACCTCTTATTCTCTCAGAGTTAAGATGATCTTCTTTCAATGCCTCATCTTGAAACTCCTTAACTTGCTTCATCACGTCTGAGGTCATAATCAGCTGGTACGCCTTCACCCGAATTGGCTCGGGCCTCTCTTTTCGGCTAAGGGCATCCGCCACTACGTTGGCTTTGCCCTGATGGTAATGGATTTCACAATCATAATCCTTTATAAGATCCAACCATCGCCTTTGTCTCATATTCAAATCCTTCTGCTCGAAGAAGTACTTCAAGCTCTTGTGGTCGGTGAAGATGGTGCATTTTGTCCCGTAGAGATAGTGCCTCCAAATCTTTAATGCAAAGACCACAGCTGCTAGCTCTAAGTCATGAGTAGGATAGTTAACCTCATGAACCTTTACCTGTCGGGATGCATAGGCTATAACCTTCCCCCTCTGCATTAACACGCATCCCAATCCCGAGTAGGAAGCATCAGAATAAACCACCAGATCTGCACTTCCATCTGGTAATGACAGAACAGGAGCTTGGGTCAACCTCACCTTCAATTCATCGAACGCCTTCTCTTGAGCTTGACCCCATGCAAACTTTACATCTTTCCGGGTCAACTTGGTTAGTGGAGAAGCGATTTTGGAGAAGTCTTGAATGAACCTTCTGTAATAGCCCGCCAAACCCAAGAAACTGCGGATCTCAGATGGCGTCTTTGGAGACTTCCATTGCATTACCGCTTCCACCATTGCCGAATCAACCATAATCCCCTCTGGATTCACCACGTGACCCAAGAACTGAACTTCACGCAGCCAAAATGCACATTTAGAGAATTTAGCATACAACTTCTCCCTTCTCAACGTCTCCATAACCTCTCGAATGTGACCGGCATGCTCAGTCTCACTCTTCGAATAAATCAAGATATCATCAATGAAAACAATCACTAATTTATCCAACATCGGCCGACACACCCGGTTCATCAGATCCATAAAAGCAGCTGGGCATTGGTCAAACCAAAAGACATGACAAGGAACTCGTAGTGACCGTAGCGCGCGCGAAAAGCTGTTTTAGGAATATCCTGCTCCTTCACCTTCAACTGATGGTAACCTGATCGAAGATCTATCCGTGAAAACCAACTGGCGCCTTGAAGCTGATCAAACAAATCATCAATCCTCGGTAACGGGTACCAATTCTTCACTGTCAGCTTGTTCAGCTCACGGTAGTCTATGCACATCCTCATACTACCATCCTTCTTCTTCAAAAATAGGACCGGAGCACCCCAAGGTGAGATACTCGGTCTAATGAACCCCTTATCCAACAGCTCTTGCAACTGCTCCATCAACTCTTTCATTTGTGTCGGGGCCAAACGATACGGTGCTTTGGCAACAGGTTGTGCACCTGGTATTAGATCAGTCTGAAACTCAATCTCTCGGTCAGGTGGCAATCCCGATAAGTCTTCTGGGAACACCTCTGGAAAATCACGCATAACTGGGACATCGGTTAGTTGTGGTGTTGGCGTTTCCACATCCTTCACATAACATAGGTAGGCGCTACATCCACGCCTCATACACTTTCCCGCCACCACCATCGAGATCACTTTCGGGATCGTCGTGACCCGATCCCCATAAACCGTTACTGAACTCCCGTCGGGCGCTGTCAAACGAATCAGCTTCTTTCGACACACTATGTTTGCCTCGAAGTCCTCCGCCAATCCATCCCCAGCACCAAATCAAAACCACCCAAGGTCATCGCAAATGGTCTAACCGGAAATTTGTGGCCCTCTAACTCCACATCACAACCCTCTATCACCTCGGAAATCCTGGTAGACTTACCTATCACAGTCTCTACATCAAACGGTACGTCCACACGTCTACTACTAACAGGCAGTTTGGCACAGAAAGTAGCAGAAATAAAACTATACTGGCACCCGAATCAAATAATACAGAGGCTAAAGTTTGGTTCACCAGAAACGTACCAGACACAACATCAGGGTCCGCCCTAGCCTCCTCCTGCGTCATCATAAATGCCCTGGCGTTTGCCCTCGGTCCTTCATTCCCCGTCTTCTTCACGCCGGAACCCTCAGCCCTCGGCTTCTTACAGTCTTTATTCATATGACCACTCTCCCCACAGTTGAAGCACCTCATGCTCCTACACTCTCTAGCCATATGACCAGGCCTTCCACACTTGAAACAGACGTTCAACCCCAGTCTACACTCACCGCTATGCTCCTTCCCACGTTTACTACAACTCCTCAGTCCCGTACCCGGTGTGGCTACACATCGGTCGTCCACCCGGGCCTTCTTATTGCTCGTCGAAGCATCACCCCGACCCAGTCTCTTCCCATTCCAATTCATGTCACCACCACCCTTCCTACTCCCTTCAGCCACCACCACCACTGCCCTTTCATCGTACAGTCTCCCCACCAAGTCCACCGCCGACCTAAAGGTGCTTGGTCAAGCAGCGATCATATGCCTGCGAATATCCGCCGACAAACCCTGAATATACCTCTTGATCTTTCGCGACAGAGGTGTCACCTGATCCGACACTAGACGTGCCATTTTGTTGAACTTCGCGGTGTACTGTTGGTGGGTCATCATCCCCTCCTCCAGTTGCAGGAACTCTCTCTCAACTTTATCCATCTCTCGATGAGGATAGAACTCTTCGATCACCAACCTTTTCAGCTCGGACCACTTTATTCTTCCAATGGCCCTGCTACCCTCGACTTGAACTATGTTGTCCTACCAGCATAGAGCCGAACCCGTGAAAGAGTGGGTAGCGAACTTCACCTTTTGGTCCTCCCGGCACTCGCTGATATCGAGGATAGCCTCCATTTCTCTCACTGATCGGTGAGCAGCAGCAGCAGTGCCATTACTGTCAAAAGTAGGGGGCTTGCACCTCATAAATGCCCTATAATTACAGCCTCGTGCTGACTCATGCACAGGCTCCTCCTCCTCCTCCTCTTCATCATCAGAAAGAACCGTTTCCGGCACTGGCTGCTCCTGCCTTCCTGAGGACCTGTTCCTCTCTTTTCTTTCCCCTTCCCGGACAGCCTTTATCACTTCGGTCACCACAGACGGTAAGATCGTCTGCATGACCTGATGTACCTCCTCTACCACTGCCTCCTTTACCGAGGCCCTCAGATTGGCGCTCTCGTCTACACCCTCCTGGTGAGGGGTCTCGGGTTCTTCATGAACCACTTTCTCCACTCTAGGTCTTCCTCTTGTGGCCCGTGGTTCAGCACCACGTCCGCTGCCACCTCCACCCCGTGAAGCTTTGGATGATCTACCATCGGCCATCCTCTATCACACACTGAAAGGTTCAAACACCAACATGGTAATTCAAGGGAATAGCTCAGTTTATGTCAAGTATAGTAAGTCCCTAATTACAGTGGCCAGTTGTGATTAGCCACCAACTTTACTCTTCGTACCCTGAGCATTACCTGTACCGACTACATTAGTATCTAAATCTAACAGTAACACATAAACACATAACATGCGCACATACTACCAGTTAACATTAAGAAAATACCTGATGGCACGCAGCTACTCAGATTGGCATCCCTTCCCTTTCCATCCCATTTTCAGTTTAAGTTAAGGTTTATTTTGAAAATTTACCCGTTTCACTTAAACTTTGGCTCTGATACCAACCTGTAAGGCCCCGCTCCCGGGACGCTTACAGTTGGTCATTCATCGCACTCAAAACATATATTTCGTTCATCTTTAGTATGCATTTCAGCGGAAGCATTCAAAAGGGACATCTCATTTCATTATAAATGCTTTAACTAATTAATACATCGTTAATCAATTACAAAATAGTCATAAACAGTGACTTATAGTAGTAAGAGGATTCCTTAAGTAATCCCGTTTATCAGAATCCTCTACAAACACCATTTTGTATTTAATAAATACATGCAACATAGTACATTGCAAAAATATTAACAAAGGAATGCCATCCCAAAAGAGCTGAGTAGCCACCTCGTGCCATCCTCAGCAACACTACCTGCTAACTGGAAACACATAAAAAGTCAGCGTTGCTGAGTGAGTTCTAGTTTTATAATAAAACATACTTTTCTTCTGTTAATACCGTTCTTACATACATGCGATCACACAACATACGTACACTTAGGTAACATTATCATTATCTTTATTATTCCTTCATTAGCTTTCATTCGTGTACCGTTCATCATTAACATTCACATTCTTTCTTTGGTTGATATGTCACTTAAATACACTCATACATTCATTACATTCATCCGTACGTTTGTTGCATTCATTCATACGTTCATTACATTCGTTCGTACGTTCATTACTTTTAGTGACGTGTACAATACCCCGAACATTGTGCGCTACCGCTGATGCTGGACCTGTGATGATTAATCACGAACGTTGTGCATTACTGCTGATCCAGTCACCTAGGGCAAGTACACGCACACTTATCTTTCCTCTTTCATTCTGGATCAATGCCATATGCTATACCCAGAACATTGTGCACTACTGCTGGTGCTGGACCTGTGATGATCAATCACGAACGTTGTGCACTACTGCTAATCCAGTCACCTAGGGCAAGCGACAAGGATCCCATACATATGGTCAATCACAAAGACTGACCCCAATTTGCATCCTTCGGGGTAGCTAACCACACACCGTTGAGCTAACACCTTCATAGGGTGTGCACCTCCATACATTTGCTTGCAAGCCTTTTCTTATTCATTCGTTCATTCATCAATGCATGCATTCATTCATTATGTTCTTATTTCATTATCTTTCTCTTTACGTTCTTATTACTTTCGTTTCATTCATTAATCGCAACACGTAAAGTCACGGGAAGATAAACACGTTGTCACACCCTCAATTTCCACAAACGGGGTTTTACCGTTAGGCGTGTGACATACCAGGATCTCAGACACAGTCATATCGAACGACACTATATGAATTTAAAATGAACATTTGACATCATTCAGGGGAACATAAATGAAATTAACGTTAGTGCAGAAGCGTATACATGAAATGTAAATCCATTATATGAAAGTTACTAGTGCCAAATCTAAACAAAATGTTCAATGCGAGAAATTAAGATCAATGAATGCATGTCCTAAGTGCGTTCCTGAAGCGTGCATCATGAACTTATGCGTTCCTGTGACCTGAGAAAACATGCTAAAGTGTGTCAACATAAAGTTGGTGAGTTCACAGGTTTTATCACAGATAAAACGTTGGTAACTGTTCAAATAGTAAAGTAACTAAAGCATATCAATAGGTAGCTAGCCCATAGTCAAGTACTTAGTGTTTCGAACCATAGCTGACTGTTTGCATGTCCTATATGTTGGTTGTCTCCCTGTCATGTCTTACCAGACAGTGACAAATGTTAGGTCAATAATGCACCCGTTTGACCTCCAATCAAGCTAGCGCGACTAGCCTGGGCGAGATTTGTCAAACCCAGTAGTACTACTCAGAATTACCTCGCTACACCTTACTAATGGTTCGAGAATGTAAGGACGTTGTGTGTGTTTGCGCTAACGTAACAGGAGATATCAATAATACTAAAACCATTTATGTAAATCTGTTTGCATGTCTTCTCCCCCAAAAAGGAAAGAAAGTAAAATAGGGGCCGTGAAAACTAACTGATGATGTAGTAAGTATGTAGGATAGAAGCCTCCCAAATGTTGTTCACAATGAATAGTCAAACACCTATTGACAGTTATGTTAAGCATTAATATTGTGTCTAGTGTTAATAGAAATGTTTAGTCGGGTCGGGTCGTATTGGTTCGGTCGTGGGTGACACACACAAGCAGGCATAAACATATCAGACCTTATGTTCTCCAAGTATTAAGAGTAGTCGTCATTGCTAATGACATCCTCATGGGGATCCCATTGTTATAGAAAAATATAATGGTGTTTGCTAAATAGTTGTAGTCCCAAATGGATTGTCGATAAATGTAAAAGGTTAGATTATTTTAAATGAAAATAGTATGTGGCTGTTAATAGCGTTGACTTTAATCTTTGTGGTCAAGCAATGACACTTTATGGATGTTACCTTATCATCACATGATAGGCACACCGCGCATAAGAAGAACTCACTCACAATGACTCCAAACGCATAACATGACTAGACGCATGACTGGACACTCCATCCGCACGAATGGGCCTTCAATCATATGAATCAGCTTCACTCGTACGATTGAACCCTCATTCGTGCGACTCAGCATTCAGTCGTACCACACAGCACCCATTTGCGTGACTCAACAGCCATTCGCACGATTCAACCTTCATTCGTACGAATCAGCTTCATTCGTACGATTGAACCTTCATTCGTACTACTGGACCCTCAGTCGTGCGATACACGCAGTCGCACACATTCATCTGTATTTACTCAATCGCATAACAGTATTCATCCACATTGACTCAGTCGCATGACTCACCCCAGTCGCACCACTCTGTCACACGATAGACTCAGACGCATGGACTCAGTCGCACGACACGCCCCGTCGCACGACTCACCCAGTCGCGAACTGCAGCAGATCGCGACTGCTGGAGGAGCGGAGTTTCACACATCAAGGATTTCCAGAATCACTTTTCTGACATGTCTAAGTAAAATACACATACAGATGGACAACAGACGCACCCACACGACCTCATGCATTCGGGTTGAACCCGAGCACCCGAAACCCCAAATTCGCAGAAGTGAAGAGCAATAAAATGGACGACCAAGGTCACCTACCTGTTGGAAACATGCTATCTTAGCTGTAGCGTAGTCTAACCGACGAAAACGAGACCAAAGGAGGTGATTTTGGAGCTAGGATGTAGTGGAGAGGAGTAGAAGAAGAAAGTGAAGAAGAAGATGAAGAAGAGGGTGTAGAAATGAAAGTTAGGGCTGGTAAGGGGTTTATATACCCAGCCCTAGTTTGGCAATTTGTCACCTTTGGTCCTCGCACTTAGTCCCCGAGTTCCCGAATTTGTTTCGGTTGATAACGACGTAAATGGGCGAGTTATATTAATTAAGAGGATTCCTTAAGTAATCCCGTTTATCCGAATCCTCTACAAACACCATTTTGTATCTTGAAAATGAGGTCATTCATGACGTTAGTATTCTATAACATAATATATTTAACGATGACGGTGGCGATGCTGGTAAACGTTTTAGGTGATAACGACGCAAACAATGATAACGACAACAGTCGGAATGGTGTAACCTGAAATTACGGTGTGTCACACATATATCGAAACAAGGAACATTGATATTTACAAATCATCAGTCATTACCATCATATAAGGCTACATCATACGTATCATACATACATCATGCACATACATGCAATGCTATCACCGTCGTGCCCAACGTAACTTCTAAGCCTCGACAGTTATCACGTATGTACCTATGGGAGCTATTACATCACTACTTACCCTTACCCTTTTCCCGAATGCCAGTAACTGGAATACATCTCCCCTCGTACACAACAGCCCTATCTGGGCGATTGGGCCTACTTCAGTCGCATGACCTCCACGCGACTGGATCATGCGATTGGGCACCTATGCGAATGAACATACAATCGTGCAAATGGACTCTCATTTGTGCGAATGAATATCAGGTGATTGGACATCATGCGAATGGGACTAATGCGGATGAGCACCTATGCGACTGGACTCTCAGTCGTGCGATTGGGCACTGGGCGATTGAGCCTCTATACGACTGGGTGTCCAGTCGTGCGATTAAACGTCAGTCAATACGACTGGGTGTCCAGTCGTGCGATTAAACCTCAGTCGTGCGATTGCGTCACACCCTCAAAATCCACGTGCGGAGTTTTACCGCGAGGCGTGTGAACAAACCAGGATCACAGTCAATAGTTACTCGGAACGACTCTATATGCTACGTTTAATGTAAATCAACCAGAGTTTAAACTTTAAAAGACCTGCGGAAGCGTAAAGTAAATAAACAATCCCAATACATATGAAAGTACCATATGGCAAAACAAGTGCCAACCAAATAGTTTAAACCATAAGTAAAAGACGGGTAGTTATAAATCTCAAAAAAACATGCATGCTGACTCGTGAAGTGCTCCTATCAGCAATCCAGCTTAATGACCTGAGAATAGCATACTAAAAAGTCAACACATGGTTGGTGAGTTCAAGAGTTTGCGCATAAACATAACAGTTTATCAAGTGTGTATAAACATAACAGTTTATCAGTAGCGTATAAACATAACAGTTTATCAATAGCGTATAATTAAGCATGTGCATTGTAATAGCTAGCTAGTCCATTAACAAACGATATTAATACATAGTGATTTCGACATTGAAGCTGACTGTGTTATGTTTGCCTCCCGTCACAACTTCACCATATCGTGACGAATAATCATAGGACAAATTGCACCCGGTTGACCTCGAGTCACACAGGTGGGGCTCGTCAGACCCAGTAGTACTACCCAAGTTTCCCCGCTATCCAATATTAACAATTCGAAAGTGTGAGGACTTTATCATAATAAACAACACTAATTAATATCATACACATCTTAAATATATAAAGCGTTGTAAAATTTACCAGTATGCTATCTCCCCCAAAAGAGATTTAATAAAACAGTGGGGCATGAACTCACCTGATACGCGTATTAGACAAGTAAGGTTTAACTTGACAAGGACGAGTGGAAAGACAACCTTCAAAGGTTACCTAGAACACACAAGTACATAAGTACATGTACACAGAAATCCCAAGAGAAACCTTAAGTGTTCTACAAACAAAGAACTCAAGGTTCTATAAAAACAACATACATGTGACCTAGTTGACCCGTTTGACCCGTTGGTGACATTATGCGTTGTAAACCATTTAAACATACATAAGCATATAACATACATGTTTAACATTCCAATGACTCATATTTGATGCTACATTCCCAATACATTACCTAAATCATCATGCTATGCCCATATCATACAAGTTTTATAAATCCTTAGCAACTAGCATGCTCAGTGTGTTCAAAACACAACTAGTGTATCATATAACAGGTTAGATCATGCATAACCTACTTACATGACCTATAGCCATGATTTAGCATATATGGGTCAAAACAGATAATTTACCAAATAGTCATTCATACTATTCACAACGCATACAAGATGCCTAATACATGCAACATGCATTAACATGATCAATTCCAGTCCCAAACATGATGTCCTAGTTACTAATCAACATGCTAACTCATACATGTCCATCCAAGTGCATAAATCACCCAAAAACCACATAAACATTCCATGCTACCTAATTAATAGATTCTACCACTTTAAACATCCATAACAATCATTCTAGCATGATCCTAAAACCATGAACAAGTCAAATTACCAATATCCAAAGTTCTTGCACAATAAAGTTTCCCTTTTGGGAAAGTAATACCCAAAAGTGGTTTAACATCCAATTCAACCATTATTCCAACTATTATATGCCTACTCAAGTTCATATCATACCTAGACATGATCTACAACACCTAACCAACATGATTCATAAATTTCATACTCAAAAAGTTACTATCTTTAGTAATGTATGTGTTCTAGCATGAAATCTTGAATTACCAATGTTCATAGTAACAATCCAACATCCAATTATCATCCTAAACACATCTATAACATCAACACATTAGCAATTCAACATTACATACAAAATAAAGTTACTATTATTAGTAACCTATGAACAAATCCTTCAATTCACCAATTTCTTGTAAAATCCATGTTTTCTAGCATTCATACAACCTAATTAACACCCAACAACATCAAACAATCATCAAGTCCATGTTATAATCATCAATTTCGAATTAGGGTTCATAACCCTCAAAGTTCATGATCAATCCACTAAAAACATGTAATTCATGCATAATCAACGTTAAACAACATGTAATCAATCCAACAAACATACTAATATCAACAAACATCAAGATTTCAGCCCCTAAGAACACCAATTTCGAGTATGGGGTTCGGCCCCAATGAGAAATCATGAAAAAAACATGAAACCAACCTTCAATTCGTGCAAGGCAACAAGGTTTGATGCTTCTAATGTCTTCCAACACTTGAAATCGATCCAAAGCAATGTTCTTTTGCTTGTTCCTGGTCGAATTTCGCAAGGGGAGGGGGCTGGGATGCTGCTGTCATGATTTGGGGTGGGAATGGGGGCTAGGGTTTTTTTTGTTATATTAATTAATCACAATTACATCTTTAACCCTTTTAACTTGTATCTTATAAAAAAATCAGCTTTTAACTTATTTAAAAGCATTTTAACCATCTAACAAATATATAAACTAGTAATAACCATTATATATTTTTATCTTTATAAAACACGCAACATACGAATTTACACGCGCGTTTCCGCGTTACGCGATAAAATTCTCAAATAGTCTTTAAATCGCGTAAAAACATAAACATAACATAATAATCATCTTTTCAACTAGATTATTATTAAGTTAACATTATTAATTATTTTTAAGTCACCAACGTCAAACGACAACTAGTGTGTGCTTACGACACGAGTATGCAAAACTTAACGGAACTAACGGAGTTTGGTAACGGAAAATTACCGGATGTCACATTATCCCCATGTTGAAAGAATTTTCGTCCCGAAAATTGCGTTACATGGTGAGCGTGTTCCATCACTAATCTACTGCATTGGCACACAGAAATCGAAATCGAGTGAGTTTTGGATGAGTTGTCACATCATCCCCATGTTGAAAGAATTTTCGTCCCGAAAATTGCGTTACATGGTGAGCGTGTTCCATCACTGATCTACTGCATTGGCACACAGAAATTCGAAATCGAGTGAGTTTTGGATGAGTTGTCACATCATCCCCATGTTGAAAGAAATTTCGTCCCGAAATTTAAATCAATACCTTGGTCTGCAGACATCGTCTCGAACAGTTGAGGGTACTTAAGCTTCATTTGATCCTCACGCTCCCACGTGAATTCCGGTCCACATCGCGAGTTCCAACGAACTTTGACGATAGGTATTTTGCTCTGCTTAAGTGTTTTCACCTCACGATCCATCACCTCGACGGGTTCTTCGATAAAGCGCAATTGCTCATCCACTTGAACATCTTCTAGTGGTACAATGAGTGTCTCGTCAGATAGGCACTTCTTCAGATTTGAAACGTGAAACACGTTGTGCACTCCACTCAGCGAATCAGGCAAGGCTAGTCGATAGGCCACCGGACCTATTCTTTCCAGTATCTCAAATGGTCCAACATATCTCGGATTCAGCTTTCCTCGCTTGCCAAACCGAACTACGCCTTTCCACGGTGAGACTTTCAATAACACTTTGTCGCCAATTTGAAATTCGAGAGGTTTCCGCCTCTTGTCAGCATACCTTTTCTGTCTATCCCTTGCTGCAGCCATACGGTTCCGTATCTGCACAATCTTCTCAGTTGTTTCATGAATGAGTTCGGGACCCGTTAGTTGACTATCACCAATTTCAGCCCAGCAAACCGGTGATCTACACTTTCTCCCATACAAAGCCTCGAAAGGTGCTGCCTGTATGCTAGTGTGATAACTGTTATTATAGGAGAATTCCACCAGGGGCAGGTGAACTTCCCAGTTGTTCCCGAAGTCAATCACACAAGCACGTAGCATATCCTCCAAAGTCTGTATGGTACGCTCACTCTGACCATCAGTTTGTGGATGATAAGCAGTACTCATATCCAATCGTGTACCCAAAGACTTTTGTAGTGACTGCCAGAAGTGTGACGTGAAACGAGCATCACGATCAGAGATGATTGAGATTGGTACGCCATGTCTCGAAACGATTTCCTTGAGATACAATCGGGTTAGCTTCTCCATCTTATCCGTTTCCTTAATTGCAAGGAAGTGAGCGGACTTGGTCAACCGATCCACAATGACCCAGATTGTGTCACAACCAGTATTAGTCCGGGGTAGTTTAGTGATAAAATCCATGGAAATTTGTTCCCATTTCCACATCGGTATCTCAGGTTGCTGTAACAGTCCGGATGGTTTTTGGTATTCCACCTTTACCTTCGAACAGGTCAAACCTTGCTCACATATGTAGCTACGTCTGCTTTCATGTTAGGCCACCAATAGTGCGCCTTTAGATCATGATACATCTTGTCAGATCCAGGATGTATAGAGTATTTAGACTTGTGAGCCTCGCTCATAACCAAATCCCTCAGATTTCCATAAACAGGCACCCAAAGTCTATCCATGAAGTACCGAATTCCATCCTCCTTCACTACCAATTGCTTATCCATTCCCCGTAATGACTCAGGACCAATGTTTTCCTCTTTCAAGGCTTCTATTTGTGCTTCCTTAACTTGTTCAGGCAATTGGGTACTGATCGTGAGTTGCAAGGCTCGCACTCGCCTGGGTTTAACTGTTTCTTTTCGGCTTAAGGCATCAGCAACTACGTTCGCCTTTCCAGGATGGTACTTGATAGCGCAATCATAATCATTCAAAAGTTCCACCCAACGCCGCTGCCTCATATTCAACTCTTTTTGCTCAAAGATATGTTGAAGACTCTTGTGATCGGTATAGATAGTACATTTGGTACCGTACAAGTAATGTCTCCAAATCTTTAAGGCAAAAACCACTGCACCCAACTCCAGATCATGGGTAGTATAATTCTTCTCGTGAACCTTTAGTTGTCTCGAGGCGTAAGCTATCACCTTATCGCGCTGCATCAGAACACAACCCAATCCTTGGATGGATGCGTCACAATACACCAGAAATCATCCGTCCCCTCTGGCAGTGCCAATATCGGTGCACTATAGAGTTTCTGTTTCAATAGCTGAAAAGCCGCCTCTTGACTTTCCCCCCATTTGTATGTTGTTCCTTTGTGGGTCAAAGTGGTGAGAGGTTGTGCAATCTTAGAGAATCCTTCTATGAACCGTCGGTAATACCCCGCTAATCCCAGAAATTGTCGTATCTCACTCGGTGTTTTAGGTATGGCCCAATTCTTTATTGCCACAATCTTGGCAGGGTCAACGTGTATACCCTTCTCATTACCAATATGGCCTAGGAATTGTACTTCGCGTATCCAAAAGTCACACTTAGAGAATTTGGCGTACAGTTGCTCATTCTTCAACAATTCCAAGATTAATCGTAGATGCTCTTCATGGTGCTCCTTGGTCTTAGAGTATATCAGTATGTCATCGATAAACACAATAACAAACTGATCAAGGTAGGGTTTGCACACACGATTCATGAGATCCATGAACACCGCAGGTGCATTCGTCAACCCAAAAGGCATGACCAAGAATTCGTAATGACCATAACGAGTACGGAATGCAGTTTTGGAGATATCCTCCTCACGGACTCGGAGTTGATGATAACCAGATCTCAAGTCGATCTTCAATAATAGCTGGATCCCTGAAGCTGATCAAATAAGTCGTCGATGCGAGGTAAAGGTTATCGATTCTTAACTGTGACTTTGTTTAACTCCCTATAATCGATGCACATTCGAAACGTGCCATCTTTCTTCTTAACAAAAAGGACAGGGGCTCCCCAAGGTGATGAGCTAGGTCGAATAAAGCCCTTATCTAAAAGCTCCTGAAGTTGTGATGACAACTCCTATAATTCGTTCGGTGCTAATCGATAAGGTGCTCTAGCAATCGGGGCTGCACCGGGAGTCAGTTCAATTTGAAATTCCACTTGACGATGAGGCGGTAATCCAGGAAGATCCTCTGGAAACACCTCGGGAAAGTCTCGTACGACGGGTATGTCTTCCATTCGCCTTTCCTCCGGTTGTTTATCGGTGACGAGTGCCAGGATAGCCAAGCGACCTTTTCGCAGTAATTTCTGTGCTTTCATATAGGAGATAATGCCCATCACTGCACCACTCCTATCGCCTCGGACTGTGAGAATTTCGTCACCAACAGGAATTCGTATGATCTTCTCGTGACATGTTACTTCCGCTTGCTTATTTGAGAGCCAATCCATGCCTACCACAACGTCGAAACTACCCAGTGTAACAGGCATAAGATCGATAGCGAAAGTATGACCAGCGAGTTCTATCTTACAATCTTTAAGAATGTGTGTCACATGGATCTGTTTACCGTCAGCCAATTCTACGGTATATTTGGATTCTAAGGCAGAAGGAATATCACTTAGGAGACTAGAGAACTTTAAGGATATGAAACTCCTATCAGCTCCAGTATCAAACAGTACTGTAGCAAAACACCCATTTACAGAAAACCTACCAGTAACAGTAGTAGGGTCGTTTAGAGCCTTACCTGAGCCAATGACGAAGGCTCTCCCTTTGGCTCCATTATTACCACCGTTACCATTGCCATTTCCATCTTGTTGTTGTTGTTGTTGTTGTTGTTGTTGTTCTGGTTGTTGTTGTTCTGGTTGTTGTTGTTCTGGCCATTGCCATTACCGTTCCTCCTTAACTGCGGGCAGTTTCGCTTGTAGTGCCCCTCCTTTCCACACTCGAAACAACCCTTTGGTGTCTCCTGAGATTGCTGTGGTTTCCTGACCATCTCACCACGGCAATCCTTAGCCAAGTGCCCCATTTTACCACACCGCTGACACTTGTAGTTGTCACATCTCCCAACGTGATGATAGTTGCACCGCGTGCACATCGGCTGTTTACCACCATAGCCGCTTGGTCCTTGATTGTTTGAGTTTGACTGGTTGAAGTTGCGATTGTTGTCAAACCTTCTTTGTTGCTGTTGTGGTTGTTGTTGTTGTTGAGACTGGTGTTGACCACCGGATGATGAGGATGCCCTATTGTTGTTGTTGGTGTTGGTGTTGTTGGAGGTATCCCACTTTCTTTTGTTGTCGGGCACACTTGCAGCAGCGCCCCGTTTTGGCAACCGCCCTTGCTCCACAGCTTCGTCAGTTAGTTTGTGGGCCAGTCGGATAGCTTGTTGTATAGTGGCGGGGTTAGAGGAAGTCACCAGGCTCCTAATTTCGGGCACCAATCCCCGGATGTAATGTTCCACCCGCTTGTGCATTTCATTCACCATTCCAGGACATAGTGTGGCCAGCTCGTGGGTTCTTGTTGTATAGGCCTCGATCTCGGAACCTTGCATTTTCAACTGCCAAAATTCCATCTCCAACTTTTGAACTTCGCTGCGAGGACAGTATTCCTCGATCATCATATCTTTGAATTCATTCCACGGGAGCTCATTTGCCATGGCCTGCCCTAGCATTTGCACTTGAGCATTCCACCAAGACAGTGCTGCACCATCCAGTGTCCCCGTAGCGTATTTCACCTGGTCAGCAGGTGGACAGTTGCACTTCGAGAAAACGGACTCCGTTTTCTCAAACCACCTCACCAACCCTACAGCTCCCTCGGTTCCACTGTAGGTGTGGGGTTTGCAGTCCATGAAGGACTTGTAGGTACGTGCTGGCGGTCCTGCTTTAACACGATAAATATTGATCAGATGTCTTATTCGTTTAACTATAGGATTTGACAAAAATTTTTCCATTATCGTTTACCTGCGGCCTGTCCTACTTGAGCAGCAGTTAACGCTGCCTGGACTTGTGCATTTATTAAGGCTGCTAGTTCCGCAGGGGTTATATTTATGGTACCGGCGCCTTGGCCACCAGCACCTTGGTCACCGGCACCTTGGTCACCGGCGCCGCGTCCACGCCCGCGCCCGCGTCCTCGGCCACGTCCACGTCCTCGGGCGTCCATTATTCACTTTACATTCACAAATACAATAATGAGTAACATCAAACATATTTATCTCATTGAAGTAATAATAACAATAAGTAAGTAATGAATCATCACAACCACAACATTATTAACAAAAATAATAACCAAAGGTAAATAAATTGCAAATAAGTCACAAGTCATTTATCAATGTCAAAATTTGAGTTTGTTGTTCGAGTGGGGAAACAACCCTTCCCACATAGGTTCCAAAATAAGAAACGCTACATAGTCCAAGCTGTTTAAAGACAATAAAAGAGTATCAATCTACTATGCCTGAGCCGTCACTGTCATCATCCATCTGCACTGGCTCCTCTTCAGGTTCCTCCTCAGGTTCCTCTTCAGGTTCCTCCTCCTCTTCGGGGGCCTCCACCGGAGCAGGAGCTAAGGCTATCTGAAGTGCCGCCAACTGGGCCTCTAAAGCAGCAAACCGGTTGTCGACTTCTTCATCGCGTTGTTCCCGTGCGGTCACGCGTCCACTCAGCCTATCATAACCATCACGCATTTGGTAAGACCCTCCAAGGTTTTACCATGATGCTCCCCTAGTTCATCCAGTTGGTGTCGCAGCGTGTACACCTCGTGTTGTAGTGTACAGACACTGCTAGTAAGTCGTCGGACCCGGTGTTGCTCCGTGTCCAGTGCTGCCACCAATGCAGCAACGACCTGCTCATTGGGCTGCACCAGCCGCGGAAGTGTCGGTAGTGGGTCCAGTGCTGGTCCTAGTCTGAGGTCTTGGTATAGGCACGCGTTCCCGATACATAAGGTGATCCACAAACTTCGGGTAGAAGTTCCAATCACGGGGAGGGTCACGTTCAGGTGGCACGAATGGTTGATCCCAGTCGAATTCACCTCGTGGATAGTCCAAACGAGGCCAGTCTAGTCCGTCGTCAGGCACCGGTCCAAAGGAGTAGAAGAAGAAAGTGAAGAAGAAGATGAAGAAGAGGGTGTAGAAATGAAAGTTAGGGCTGGTAAGGGGTTTATATACCCAGCCCTAGTTTGGCAATTTGTCACCTTTGGTCCTCGCACTTAGTCCCCGAGTTCCCGAATTTGTTTCGGTTGATAACGACGTAATGGGCGAGTTATATTAATTAAGAGGATTCCATAAGTAATCCCGTTTATCCGAATCCTCTACAAACACCATTTTGTATCTTGAAAATGAGGTCATTCATGACGTTAGTATTCTATAACATAATATATTTAACGATGACGGTGGCGATGCTGGTAAACGTTTTAGGTGATAACGACGCAAACAATGATAACGACAACAGTTGGAATGGTGTAACCTGAAATTACGGTGTGTCACACATATATCGAAACAAGGAACATTGATATTTACAATCATCAGTCATTACCATCATATAAGGCTACATCATACGTATCATACATACATCATGCACATACATGCAATGCTATCACCGTCGTGCCCAACGTAACTTCTAAGCCTCGACAGTTATCACGTATGTACCTATGGGAGCTATTACATCACTACTTACCCTTACCCTTTTCCCGAATACCAGTAACTGGAATACATCTCCCCTCGTACACAACAGCCCTATCTGGGCGATTGGGCCTACTTCAGTCGCATGACCTCCACGCGACTGGATCATGCGATTGGGCACCTATGCGAATGAACATACAATCGTGCAAATGGACTCTCATTCGTGCGAATGAATATCAGGTGATTGGACATCATGCGAATGGGACTAATGCGGATGAGCACCTATGCGACTGGACTCTCAGTCGTGCGATTGGGCACTGGGCGATTGAGCCTCTATACGACTGGGTGTCCAGTCGTGCGATTAAACGTCAGTCAATACGACTGGTGTCCAGTCGTGCGATTAAACCTCAGTCGTGCGATTGCGTCACACCCTCAAAATCCACGTGCGGAGTTTTACCGCGAGGCGTGTGAACAAACCAGGATCACAGTCAATAGTTACTCGGAACGACTCTATATGCTACGTTTAATGTAAATCAACCAGAGTTTAAAACTTTAAAAGACCTGCGGAAGCGTAAAGTAAATAAACAATCCCAAAACATATGAAAGTACCATATGGCAAAACAAGTGCCAACCAATAGTTTAAACCATAAGTAAAAGACGGGTAGTTATAAATCTCAAAAAAAACATGCATGCTGACTCGTGAAGTGCTCCTATCAGCAATCCAGCTTAATGACCTGAGAATAGCATACTAAAAAGTCAACACATGGTTGGTGAGTTCAAGAGTTTGCGCATAAACATAACAGTTTATCAAGTGTGTATAAACATAACAGTTTATCAGTAGCGTATAAACATAACAGTTTATCAATAGCGTATAATTAAGCATGTGCATTGTAATAGCTAGCTAGTCCATTAACAAACGATATTAATACATAGTGATTTCGACATTGAAGCTGACTGTGTTATGTTTGCCTCCCGTCACGACTTCACCATATCGTGACGAATAATCATAGGACAAATTGCACCCGGTTGACCTCGAGTCACACAGGTGGGGCTCGTCAGACCTAGTAGTACTACCCAAGTTTCCCCGCTATCCAATATTAACAATTCGAAAGTGTGAGGACTTTATCATAATAAACAGCACTATATTAATATCATACACATCTTAAATATATAAAGCGTTGTAAAATTTACCAGTATGCTATCTCCCCCAAAAGAGATTTAATAAAACAGTGGGGCATGAACTCACCTGATACGCGTATTAGACAAGTAAGGTTTAACTTGACAAGGACGAGTGGAAAGACAACCTTCAAAGGTTACCTAGAACACACAAGTACATAAGTACATGTACACAGAAATCCCAAGAGAAACCTTAAGTGTTCTACAAACAAAGAACTCAAGGTTCTATAAAAACAACATACATGTGACCTAGTTGACCCGTTTGACCCGTTGGTGACATTATGCGTTGTAAACCATTTAAACATACATAAGCATATAACATACATGTTTAACATTCCAATGACTCATATTTGATGCTACATTCCCAATACATTACCTAAATCATCATGCTATGCCCATATCATACAAGTTGTATAAATCCTTAGCAACTAGCATGCTCAGTGTGTTCAAAACACAACTAGTGTATCATATAACAGGTTAGATCATGCATAACCTACTTACATGACCTATAGCCATGATTTAGCATATATGGGTCAAAACAGATAATTTACCAAATAGTCATTCATACTATTCACAACGCATACAAGATGCCTAATACATGCAACATGCATTAACATGATCAATTCCAGTCCCAAACATGATGTCCTAGTTACTAATCAACATGCTAACTCATACATGTCCATCCAAGTGCATAAATCACCCAAAAACCACATAAACATTCCATGCTACCTAATTAATAGATTCTACCACTTTAAACATCCATAACAATCATTCTAGCATGATCCTAAAACCATGAACAAGTCAAATTACCAATATCCAAAGTTCTTGCACAATAAAGTTTCCCTTTTGGGAAGTAATACCCAAAAGTGGTTTAACATCCAATTCAACCATTATTCCAACTATTATATGCCTACTCAAGTTCATATCATACCTAGACATGATCTACAACACCTAACCAACATGATTCATAAATTTCATACTCAAAAAGTTACTATCTTTAGTAATGTATGTGTTCTAGCATGAAATCTTGAATTACCAATGTTCATAGTAACAATCCAACATCCAATTATCATCCTAACACATCTATAACATCAACACATTAGCAATTCAACATTACATACAAAATAAAGTTACTATTATTAGTAACCTATGAACAAATCCTTCAATTCACCAATTTCTTGTAAAATCCATGTTTTCTAGCATTCATACAACCTAATTAACAACCCAACAACATCAAACAATCATCAAGTCCATGTTATAATCATCAATTTCGAATTAGGGTTCATAACCCTCAAAGTTCATGATCAATCCACTAAAAACATGTAATTCATGCATAATCAACGTTAAACAACATGTAATCAATCCAACAAACATACTAATATCAACAAACATCAAGATTTCAGCCCCTAAGAACACCAATTTTGAGTATGGGGTTCGGCCCCAATGAGAAATCATGAAAAAAACATGAAACCAACCTTCAATTCGTGCAAGGCAACAAGGTTTGATGCTTCTAATGTCTTCCAACACTTGAAATCGATCCAAAGCAATGTTCTTTTGCTTGTTCCTGGTCGAATTTCGCAAGGGGAGGGGGCTGGGATGCTGCTGTCGTGATTTGGGGTGGGAATGGGGGCTAGGGTTTATTTTTTGTTATATTAATTAATCACAATTACATCTTTAACCCTTTTAACTTGTATCTTATAAAAAAAAATCAGCTTTTAACTTATTTTAAAAGCATTTTTAACCATCTAACAAATATATAAACTAGTAATAACCATTATATATTTTTATCTTTATAAAACACGCAACATACGAATTTACACGCGCGTTTCCGCGTTACGCGATAAAATTCTCAAATAGTCTTTAAATCGCGTAAAAACATAAACATAACATAATAATCATCTTTTCAACTAGATTATTATTAAGTTAACATTATTAATTATTTTTAAGTCACCAACGTCAAACGACAACTAGTGTGTGCTTACGACACGAGTATGCAAAACTTAACGGAACTAACGGAGTTTGGTAACGGAAAATTACCGGATGTCACAGATTGAGTCTCAGTCGTCCCTCAGTCGGCCGACTGGCCCTTCAGTCGCCCAGCCCTAACTGGGCAGCGACTGGAGTTCATCCCGAACTGCAGCCAGCCTCGACATATGACCTTCAAACTCTTATAAACTCACTTCAAGCCCAAATTATCCCTCCTAAACCTTAGGGAATCATACCATGACATCATACAAACACATACAAGTCCGAAATCACACTTTAAACACAATACACACGTTTATACCCAAATGGGTCAAACTCACACATTACAAAATTGGGTTTATATGTGTTCCAGCCCCAAAATCATTTGAAAACAAGTAAATGAGGGGTCCTAGAACTCATACAAACAAGAAGAAGATGAAGAGCTTCGTTTGGACTAGTCACTCGACAAGTTTCGAGCCCGAATCACCACTTTTCTCTCTTTTTCTCTTCTTTCTCTCTTCTTTCTCTCTTCTCTTCCTTTTGATTGAATTTTCAAGTGTGGGGAGGGGGAGAGAGCTGCCCACTCCCTTAAAATCTACAGCTCAGTCGCCCGAGCTCCAGGCGACTGGACCCTCGGTCGCCCGAACACCATGCGACTGGACCTTCAGTCGCATAAGCTCCGTGCGATTGGACCTCCAGTCGCATGACACTTCCAAAAAGTCAAACTTCTGGGTGTTACAATATGTATATATGTATATATACATATATATATACATATATATATATATACACATATCTATATACATACACATACATATATAGATATACATATATATATATATACATATACATATATACATGTATATATAAATAATATATATATATGTATATATATACATATATATATATATGTGTGTGTATATGTATATATGTATTTATACATATATATATATACATATATATACACATATATGTATACATATATATATATATATATGTATACATATATACATATATAGATATACATATATATACACACACATACACACACACACACACACAATATATATATATATATATATATATATATATATATCTTTACTATATTAATAAGCATATGAAGAGGGCAAAATTGTCATTTACTCAAATCTCTTAAATTTAAGAGTTTTACAACTCTTGAAACATTATGTACAACATCTAAAGCACACTTAAAGCAAGAAAGGAGAGGGTGGATTGAAAATTCAAAACCAATGTCCACATATAGCACTCAACAAACTCCCAAAACCCTTACCCTTATCCCTAACCCCATCTTTTCCTACCCCAGATCCAGCAGCCGGAGCTCTTGCTCCATGACCACCACCATCCATCTCCTGCAACCGCTTTCTTCATCGTCATCTTCTTCCCCTGAATTGTCATCATCATAATCTTGCACGGTTTCCCACCCACGAAGGTTTTCTGACCAACAAACGTTCCCAACGTTTCTTCTTTTTCCGTTTGGTTTAGCCAGAGATAAGCAAGTGAGAGAGAGAGAGAGAAAGAGATTGGCAACTGGTAGTTGGTTTCAAACCCCATCACTATTGACGACAACTCTGCTTCCTTCGCTTGCTCAACGTTCACAATGGCAATAAACGATTTCTTGCTCAAATCTCATGTGTTGTTCTGGCTAGATCGCAACGGCCTAGGTAAACCTCCAAAACCTAATTGATTTTCCATCCTTTTAAATGCTTGATACCCACCGATCTTTGGTTGTCGTTATACCTTTTTAAAAAATAGTTTTTGAAAAATTAATTGTCTAATATTTATGTTTACTTTCTGTGTGTATGATATATACATGTGTTTTCATGTGTATGTGTGTATGTGATATATAGGTGTGTTTTTCTGTGAATATTTGTTCATCTTTGTGCACATCAAGCATTAGACCCCTACCCTTCGCATGTGTTGACTTTCTTCGATTCATTTAAGTATGGTGATTTGATTTGATGTAGGAACTGTTTTAGGTGATATAAGGGGAAGGTACTATTCCGAACAGATCAAAGTTGCTAAAGGAAGCGAATGAGTGCTAGCAGTGATGTTATGTAGTGAAGCCAACTGTTCTGGTGGTTGAGGTAATATTACTAAATATACTTAGTTTGTAATGAAAGATTGGTAATTTTCTCTGTGTTTTAATGTGTATTGAATTGCAGGATATCTATTGTAGCTTGACTTTTTATAAGTGAGGTTTGTGTTTTGGAGGGACTGCTTTTAGCATCTAACTTTAAGATACCTGGTTAGCAAACAACTTCCTTTACAAGGTTGTTTTTTACCACTTTGCTTTATCTTTTGAATACAAACTTTCAAGTTATTTACATTTCTTTGTCTAGTTTTGTATTGTGTCTTTATTGTGTGTGTTTGGTTATGTGGTTTTCTCTAACATTCATTTACTGAAATACTTTTCTTTTATACTTTTATATAGCATGTAGTGTGAGAAGATTGGACATAGGATTTCTTTATTTTCATTGTTCTTTTGACTTTGATATTAATGGTTTTTGCTTTTTCAATAAAAACATTAAAATAATTTTCTTAAGCTAATTTCAAATTGTAGATGTAACTATTAACCTCTTCCAGAAGAACAAGGTAATTTTCATCATCTTTTAGAAAAGATTGAATACTTATACCTAATGACAGGTCAAAACAAGTATAAGTTGAACAAAGGTAAGTTTTTATGCGTATGAAGTCAATTTTACGTAAAAGCTCAAAAAAAATTAATTCAACATCATGCGATGATGCAAATTGAAATTAAGTGCATTTTCACACAACATGCTCGGATATATGGGACAACACGAATGGGAATACGTAGAAAATACGTTGCATAAGGTGACACACCGGTAAACGTTTTATCATTTCATAATTTAAGGATTAAAATCTATTTATTAACTTCTCTTTCATATAACACACAGGTAAACTCCCGTGTGGTTGATCTATTTATTCACATATCCAATATTCATTGTTTTCTTTAGATGATTAATAAAGTAATTGTAACA